>JAQGBW010005654.1:0-11689 GCA_034698625.1 Julus scanicus
CATGGCATGTTTAAGGAAGTCCCAGTAAGCTTCAGAACGGATGTGTTCTGAAGCCCGAGGGTTCAAAACGCCATACCAGTGCCGCTCAGCACAGAAAGCAGCACAGTTCGCCAGCACATGGAGGGCAGTTTGGGGCTCATCCGAACCACAGGGGCATGTGGCCGATGGAGCAACATGGAAACGGTGTAGGTGTGCCCGAAATGACCCATGGCCAGTAAGAAATTGAAACGTGAGGAAATGTGGTTTGCGGGAGTCATGCAGATTACGATCGGAATCAAGGGTAGGAAGGTAAAAGGAAATGTGGAACTTCCCCAGAGCACGAGAGTCCTGGGCCTGAGCTGAGTAGAGTTGGCGCCAGTCCTCCATGCACTGAGCCCGTAGGTTAGAGCGCACAAAGCTGATGGGGACCAAGTCGTAAGAGGGAGGTGTCTCAAGGTAGGCAGCCTCCCCAGCCAATGCATCGGCCCGCTCGTTGCCGACAATCCCGATGTGGGCTTTAACCCAAAGGAATGCTGTACCCAGATGGTAATGGCTGGCCCGCACAAGAGCCGCACGAAAGGCCGTAACAAAGGGATTGGTGGACGAGCAGACACGCATCGCATCCAAGGTGCTTCTTGAGTCACTAAGTACTCGGAAGCTGGCCCGTTGCTCCACCGCCCATTCTGTAGCCCGTTGCACTGCCAAAGCCTCCGCCTGCGCAACCGAGCAATAAGGGGCTAATTTAAATTTGGCCTGGTGAATCTCCATGGCACCATCATAGGCAAAGAAAGCCGCCCCAACTCCATCTGCGGAGCGACTCCAGTCAGTGAAGATAGACAGGTAACCAGCAGGGGTGAGATCGACATCAGCTTGGGATCTAGCCAGTGTATATTCTTGAGCGAAACGCACAGAGGGATGAGGGAGGTCTGAGGCAAGCGTTTTGGCTTCCAAAAGAGGATCGCCCGGCAAGAGGTTGGTCATGCCAGAATAGCGGGAGCTGGAAAGCTGAGAGAGTTCACGGATGCGTAGATGGAGAGGCATGATCTGGGCAATAGCTTGGGCCGCCACTAGAGATATCGTGTGGTAGGCCTTGGCTGCAGCAATAGCAAATGGGCGCCGAAAGGCATCCAGCCATCGCCGGACATATTAATGATGTGTAGCACGGGACCAAATCTCCGCAGCATAGGTGACTGCAGGTTCGACAGCCAGGAGGTAGAGGGTTCGTAAAATAAAGGGCGAGGACCCCCAGGAGATGTGGACGATTCGGGAGAGGTTTCGGTAAGTAGCCTGAGTCCTGGCAAGGGTGTGCTTGACGTGAGCAACAAACCGTAGACTCTCATCAACCATGACGCCCAGGAGGCGAACACAGTTCACCCGACCGATCAGCACCCCATCTATCACTATGCGTATGTCCCGAGCTGCCCGGGTAAAAGCCAGCAGCTGTGTTTTGTCAGGACCGAAAGCAAGCTTACGGCTAACACCCTAGGCCTGAATCGCAGCGAGAGCCATGTTGCAGCGAGTGGCAAGGACATCCATGTTGCGCGCGGAGACAATCAAGAGTACATCATCAGAAAATGCTTGCAAGTGGCAACCGGGAGGCAAGGGGATCTCAAAGAGGGTGTCGAGGATAAGGTTCCAAAAGGTTGGCCCACAGCATGAGCCCTGAACGCACCCACGCTGCATGTCCAAGTCTGCCGTGGAGTCCCCCAGTGTGAGCAAAACCCGGCGGTTAGTGTGGTAGGAGTCCACAAGGAGAAGAATGTTAGATGGGCAACTTCTGGTCAACAGGCGATGACGTATCTCTGTTATGGTCAGCACTAACTATTCTAATGCTATTTTTTTTGAACACCCATGTCATTGATGATCATAAACTATCTTCGTCGAGCTCATGACCCAATCCGGTTGCATCCAGATGTAAAGCAGCGCCCTACTGCGACCAAGATTTGATTTATCAATTAGATTGCCCAATGTAATTTTTTAGAATGCCACATTCAATAACTTGGCACGGAGGCTCATGCCAGACTTTAAAGAATTTTTTTTGTAAAAGTTCTGGGTAATGTTGCCAATTCCGTAAGCAATACGTACATGGATGCTTTCAAATTGAGTTCCAAAATAGGATGTTTGTGACGCTGTTTTACATGTGAATGAAACATGATTGGGCCATGAGCTCGAAGGGATTGTTCATAACGTGCATTTTTTGTAGAACTTTTTGCAAGAAAGTCGAGCAATAAAACATTGCAAGTCAAGAAACTTAAAATGCTGAACAATTGGATGCCTTCGGATAAGGCGATTAGGTAGGTAGCTCATATATATGAGAATAATTGACACATTTGCTTTAAATCAATAAAATTTAATTTTACTAATAAACAGTTTTATTATAAGTTTTTACGTTCGAAGCAATAACAAATACTTAAAAATGTACAAAAATTAGGATTATTAATAACAATAGATGTTATTGAATGGGCGCCGAGCACTGGACATTTATCTTTGGCATTCTAACACCTAAAACGAATAAGAACAGTTCATGAATTATTTGTCTTAAACGAATTTCATTGTGTACGTGTCCCAAGCCTCACTTACCTTGCATTAGAACAACTGAAAGATTCCACTCCTGACCAGAAAGCATTAGCAAATAAATCCTCATTTCAGATGCAAACATCTTAGCAAAGGTTACACCAGTAACACTGATTCCCAGTTTTTTCAATAAACTGCTGGCTCCTACCAAATGCAAATTCACGTGTCATATATGCAATTTCATTTGAATTAAAAACATTTTAAAGTTTTCTTACCCTCTTTAACATAGATATCAACTTGGTTACCATAATTTACCACAAAATACAATTTATCTCCAACCTCTAACTTTGCAAGTGATATCGCAGATACATTGTGTATGCTGTTCAGCATATCAGCCTCCTTTAGGTCAACATCTGAGCTATAAAGCTGCAAGGAAAGTTATCAACAAACACGTTGTTGCTCTAAATATTGGGAAATTTAAATTTGGTTGCCTTCAAGACAATCCATTTTAAATTTGCTTACCTTTATGAAACCAAATAAATCACCACTTTGTGCAAAAGCCACTGTCGCATTTTGTCGATAACTGGCATCTCCAAAAGCCAGGATCCCAGAAGTGTTCAAAACTTGTAGAAGTTCTACTTGCCAGTCATCTTGCACTTTGTAAACACGGCTTTCCCGCTTTTCAATTCTAACTACCACACGATGAAACTTGCCAAATCTATCGTTCGGTAACCATTTTACGTCGTTAAGTCCTGGTGGCAAGGCAAACACTGCTGCTGTGATCCATGATACCTCATCACCAGTTATTGAAATCTTGTCGATCACAAGATTGTTATTGGAGTCAACTTTTGCAACTAAGATATTTTCTTTGTCGACAAGAATGTCAACAGCTAAAGGTACGCTGCTTGGCAGTTGTTTCAACACCCTATGAGGCCGGTTATCATCCTGGAAAGCCAGTAAACTCGTTAGGTTTTTTCCTAAAATGGAAAAAAAATCGAAAAATGTCAGCAAAAGTTAAAAACAAACCTTCCCAGAAGACAAGTTTTTGATTTAACATAACATCTCAAGACGTACACCTTTGTAATATTGGCAAGATTTAGTTCAACTAAATTTTCTTACATATTGTTTGTTTAAAAAATGGTCCCAGTGTAGTGGATTAAAAGTAACCACACTATAGATTAGTGATATGTACAAGGATTATTACCGAATTTACAATACTAAATTCTTGCACAAGGTTACGTAACATAGCATATGTTCTGCTTTTGCATCACAGTTGCACCCTTCCATATAGGGTCATGTGTATAATATTCATTCGAAGTTGATGATACTTGCCATTTACACAATCACGATGGTAGACTAGGAGGTGGCCGCTGTGCTTGTACTCAATCGGAAGAATCTTGTAAACTGAGTACAAATCCAACATTCCTGAAAAAAATTGTACAATATTTATGTTAATTTATAAAAATCTGACAATAGTGGTTACCCTGGTTTCAATAACTTGGGTCAACTTGTTTTACAGAATAGTAAGACTGATACAAATGATTTACAAGTTATCGACATTTTCTAGGCAATAGTACCTTGGGGAAGCATGTTCTGTTGATGCGGCGACCACGCGAATATATTCAGAGGTGTACTGCATCCTGGAAATCCAATTCCCAAGTAAATTCTGCCATCTGATGGTACTAGCTCTGCTTTTGCATCTATAAATGGGCCGCGTTCGGTTTGGATCCTCTGCAAGGAATCTGTAACATTCGTTCGCAAGTTGAAACTTTCCCAAACAGAATCAAGAAGATGACATTCACTCATGCTGCATTCCGGGCCCTTTGGTTGAACTTCAAGAGCTGCTCTACTGTTGTACACTTGGTCGTTAACTGTCAATCCCTGATTGAAGAGGACGTTGCCATGGAATTTGAGATTCATGGGGAACGTTAGCTTGCTGCTCCCGGGTAGTGCCGGCTGATCCGAACCTTTTGGTCTTTTTCCATTGCTTTGGTAGGGGTTGTTTGGTACCCGAAGACTGGCATCCTGTCCAAAAATTACACCACCTTTGAAGATTTTCTGTCCTGTAACAATTTGATCTCCTTCGACTTTTAACGTATCAATTTCCAAAGTTGATAGATTATAACTATTCACGCTGTGATTCACAATTATGTTTCCTTTGACAATAATCTCTTTGGAGATTTTTCTGCCACTCACCACACTATCACCTATTGGAAAATCAGCAATAAGTTGTTGGATATTCGTTATGAACAAGTTGCGTTGTTGTTGAACACGCTGTACTGCATATTTAATGAATAGAGGAATAAGGAAGTCACATTTGACTATTTTATCAAGAATTTTTCATGGGTTCAACAGTGCAAATTAGGGGATTATAAGTGAAGTATTTTGAATTCAGTTTTAGAAACTTACTTTTATTGGTCATGATGTCCTCTGGGATTTTAACGTCATTGAGTGTGTCAGTGAAGTTAACGTTACCATGGATCTCTAGGGACCCATCAATTGTCACATTGCCCGATATGGAGCCAACCACAGGGTTAGCTAATGCTGAGATGGTGTTGATTTCGGCATTATTAAATTTACCCTGGATAGAAACTTTACCGTGACATTTTAAATGTGAAATTTCCACCATGTCTGTGAACTCTTTCAATCCGGTTATTATCTGAAATAACAATAGTAGTTAAGCACATTGCGCTTCTTTACTTTTCAAAACTTACAGCCTTACCTGGTTGTAGCCATCAATTGTCACTACATTTCTGAGGAACAGAGGATAGTTGAAGTTGTTTATCGTTCCAAGAACGTTCACATTTTTAGTAAACGTCACTTTTCCGAGAAATCTCTTAGTTCCAGCAATAATGACTTCAGAATCGCTAGTGTGAACAGCATCCATCCAAAACTGAATGAAATCCATCCCGTTTAAATTTCCTCCAGTCCACAAGGCATCAGTCTTTACGTTTCCTCTCAAAGTGACTGTCTCCACATCGCCTTGACTATATGACACCTAAAGAAAAATCATTAATTGGCTGGACTCTAGCCTGGAACTCGCAGCTTTCTTTAAATTATTTTCCAGATTAAAATGACGAAATGAGCCACAGATTCAATGAATAATTCAAATATGACCAAAAGTTAAGTTGTACAAAATTTCTTATCTTAAGCATTGTATTTGCTAAAATTTTCTGGAAAACTTATCAGTTTGTCACACAAGAGGTTTATATTGTAGCGTCTTACTTGTTTTGTACTAAGTTCACAAATTACTTTAGCAGAGTCAGTCAGACTAACGTCTTCACTAAACGTATAATGTCCTAGACAAACAAAGTAATAATTGTGGATTGATAGACAATCTTGTATTTCACATCAAAATTTGACAATTTATAATCTAAACAAAAATTACCTGTTATAATTTGGGGAGTATTGACAGTCAGTACATCACGTTCCAATTTTAATCCATTTATCAAACCATCAACCAAGAGACTTCCTTTTATTCTCAAGCTTTCAAAAACTTTCACACCTAAAATTTTACCATCACATGCGGCTGTATTATTAAACCAAAATATTCAATAAATCCTGAATGATGCTGTATGTGCCCTACCTGTGACGAGCTGTGGGTGTGACTTTAGTACAGTATCTTTAACCAATGCATTAAAGTCCACTCCGTTGATTCTTCCACTTATTGTCAGTGAGCCTTCTACTTCAATGCTGTCTGCAAATGTGTACGAACCATTGATGGCCCCTTGCTGCAAATAAATGGCTGCTTCATGGACATCCTCAATGGCAAGCCCATTGATCCCTTGCCTTGCAACCAAACTTGGAATCTGGACTTTTCCTATCAATGCAAAGAAAATGTTTTTCATGTTGATGAAAATTTCAAATAGAATTTGCAAATAATGAGGACGCTTCTCATGTCTGAGTTTATAGATTAATATAATATCTAAGCATATGAATGATGGGGGAAAAATAATTTAAAATTATTGAATAGGAATATTGTTAACCTTTGAACTGTTTTCTGCCAGTTACAACTTGCTCTTGCCTGGCATTCTTCCACAAGATGTCGTTCCACAACCTACTTAAGTTGACTTGGTTCAGTGTTCCAGAAACACGAAGGTTTTTTACTTTGTTGACATCACTCATCCATAAAGAACCATAAATTGCTTGATCTGTAAGACATTTTTTATTAAAACCACAATGGGAAATTATAAATATTTTCAGAATAGTATAAGATCTGTATCACCTGTAGATAAAGTAAGACGGTCGGCAGTCAGTTGTTTAAAGTCTACACCATTTATTTTGCCAGTGACGTCTAGACTTCCTTTTACTTTTAATGCCTTAGTAGTTATCGGCATATGAAGTATTTCATCAGAGTCGGATAAATCTGTTAATCGAACGATGGAAGCACCGTTGACAAAGGTTTTAGCTCCGTGGATTGTCTGAGGAGGACCTTCAAGACGCACAACTTCATGTGAAAACTCGGTTAAATTAATCCCATCAAAAGTCCCCCTCACGAGAAGGTCACAATTGAACGTTGCGGGCCCCATAAATATTTTATTTCCTGAAAAAAAAAGTTATTCTTTAAATAAGTCACTGACCAATCGTTGCACTCACCATAAAACCTACCAGTTATTTCTTTATTTAAACTTAAACTATGCACGAAGTCCTCTGTCATATTTAAGTTATTGATCAAGCCACTAATTTGTATTTCACTTTCACTAAGCAGCTGAGGTTTTGCAAAGGTAACCGGTGCCTTAAAGACTACTCTTGACTCGTTCTGGAAAAAAAAATTGTCCAAATTATGCCCCATCATTCATATAGCACATATTTTCCCCTTGTGCTTCATATGTATAAATATAAGCTTTCGAATTTGTGCTGAATTTCACATTTCTTACTCACTTTGAAAATAAGGTCATCGTAAAGCTCATTTAATTTCATTCCATTAACTTTGTCTACGATGCGAAGATTCCCATGCACAACTGCATTACTTGCATCAACATCGCTGTCAGTGTCATGGTAGCGCAAGTTGCTGAAGACTGCATTTGTGAATTTCTTTATTCCGCACAATGTCTGATTGCCTTTGGTGAAAACAACGTCTTTCAAGTCAATTCCATCCAACTTTCCGCCTACTGTCAGGTTCCCAAGAATGGTAACCTTGCCGAGAATCTGTTTGTGACCGTCCATGACCACTTTGCTATCGTTTGATAGAACAAAATCGTTCGGGATTCGCAATCCATTGATTGAATTTGTCTTCAGCTGGGCTATGCCACCAATGACCACATTTTGTGTGAACACTTTCGGAGCTACCACCACAGTCGGTTCATTAATTTTAACAGTGGTTTCTTCTATTCTCTTGATATCCAAACTTTTTACTGTCTTGGAGATGACGTGTTTGTTGATGGTAACCTGAAACATTAAACACAAATGCAAAAATCGTAAAAATTCCAAAAATGTACCCGAAGGCATAGTAACAAGACAGACAACAGCATTTTATTTACATTATTGGTAAATGTCTTGAATCCCTTGATTGAAATGTTGACCCTTGATGTCACTGTATCTGCTGCCATCTCAACAATGTTAACATTATTCACTCTTTTGTTGACGATGAGTGGTTCTACAACGGACACGTTTGCAGTAAACTGCTTTGACCCTAAACCAGAGAATAAAGCCAAAATAATGACTTAAAATCACTTGTAAATTCCAAACTAAAGTAAACCTTGATTATCAGGGTTAATGTAGACCGAGCATAAACCGGATAACCGAAAACTCGAATAATATGGACGTCCGAGACAATTTTGTATTCAAAATAGATTATATGCCCAACTAATATTTTCTAAATTTATATTGCATTTTAACAATTTAAAACTTAATGTTGCTTAAAACAAAGAAAAACGCACATTTTAGCTTTTTTGTTGTTGTTGAAAATTACTTGTACGATATTTATCATAAGGCTAATAAATACATGTAGGTCTACAATAATTTTACCAAAAATGTGTACAGTTTTGTAGTTTTAGTAAAAAAAAATATGGCACAGATACTTTGTATTACAAAAAATTCCGTTAATGGACACACTTGGAATCTGGGTCCTACTATATCTGCAAAATTTCTATTTTGGCAGTTTTGTCTGTATTGACCCTACTAAAAATATCGGATTTGTTTACTAATGGTGTTACCTGTCAGATGCTGTGGTTCATGATGGTGCAATAAAACTGCTTCTTTGGACAAGTCAAATCCATTGACATGATTGAGAACGTTGAGATCCCCTTTACAACTCACAGGCGCCAAGCATTGAAATTCTGTATCTTTAACAAAGAAGAATAGAGATGATATACAAATTTTGCATATTTACATACTGCATGTGTTACTTTTACATTTATTTATAAAAGGCTTGAAAATTGTATGTCCATAACAGCAAGAAAAATTACCTGCTATATCTTGGGGTTGGTTTAAGAAGATATAATCATCTGGTACCCTATGACCATTTAACCTCTGACTCACTTTAAGATTGCCTTCGATTGTTGTCTTTCCTAGGAAAGTTTTGGTACCTCTTATTCTTGTTGGAATTTTTTTCCTAATGGAAATATTGGTGTTATATTCTAAGTTCAACCTATAAACCTGACAAAACTAAAATGGGTCGTTTAAATAATGTGACAGTATTTGCAGAAAAGGTAATTACATTACAGAATTCTGGAAAAATTGCCGCATGTCCAAATTGTTTATGTATTTCACTCTTGCATTGCCATTGATTATGGTTTCACCCAAAACGTTTACAGATCCAAACCTCTGTAGGCTATTAAGGCGCATTGTCTTATGTCCACTAACTAAAAGAATATAGGAGACAATTTCGACACTTAGTTACCGTCCTTGCCTTTGAACGCTTTGAAACCAAATGTAAGATATTTAGTTTAGGTTTTGTAGCCTAACTTAATTAAAAATTTATTACGCAATTGTTTCTTCTGCACATCTTCCACTCTGTCTGCCAGTTTTCGTAGCCTGGCTTCCACATCAGGGCAAACTGTCTCCAAGTTGGGCTTGACTTCATGCTCCAAAATCTTTTCAGAAAATTGCCTTTCTTCAAGCGCGTTTATAACCTTCTGTAGTGCAATTTCTTGCTCTTTCAATTTATTCTGAAAGTAACACACTATCATAAGTTTTCCGATTGTTTGTTAGTTGTTTGTGTAATGGAACAAGCAAATAACTTACTTCAAGAGCTTGAAGGTCAGGCATATCAAACGAACTGGGCGTTGGTATTGGTCGGCTAGCAGCATACAGCTTATAGTAAGAAAACCTTTTACCAGAGGTAGTAACAAGTCTGTAACATTCATCGTCAATTGCAAACGAGACCACGCTAATTGGCGCTTTAATTAGTTTTGGCCAACACATATTAGCTGAAAAAGAAAAATGTTACCCCTAAATATATTTCAAAATATTCGGGTTATGGAAAGTACAAGTTGCATCTCCTTCCCTTCAGCAGTTGGGATGCAGTTTACATATTCTTTGCTCATACACACCTGACTGTACCAGTTTCTGGTAAATGTTGCCAGTGATGAGCTTGTCAGTCTTGGAATTCAATACCACCAAATACCAAGACATGTCCATAAAGACTATTCCACTACAAGCCTTTCCCTGTTTCACACACGTGTCCTTAGTTTCTTCAAATCCCATATTGTGGACATGAGGTGGAAACATTGTTCCTCTCATATGATTAGTTGGCGTCCAAAAAATGCACTCTGACAGAAGCACGACATCAACAATTTCCTATGCTCTCACAATAATATACCTAATTATATTCATATGTTACTTACCAGTGCCATCAGCCAGAATAAACTGGCCAAAGTATTTATTCCAAACGTAATTAGTCACGTTATTGGCAGAAATTAGAAGGATAGTGACGTCTTTAGGATAAGAGAACTTGTGGTGGATACTATGCCATCGTGCTGGAGCTTGATCTAGGCCCATTGCTATGTTTTGTATCCGCAGGAACAAAGCTCCTTCCCAGCGATAGATAACAGCTTTACCAACGGCCACAACTGCCAGGTAATATTCGTATCCTCGATGAAAATACTCAAGATCAGTTATATTGACATCTTCCAGGCTGCAAGAATCATGGTCACAATAATGTGTACATGGTTTTGGGAATCAAACGTTTTTTAAGGGCTGTTGACGAACCCTGGTGTCTTGCGAAAATCATTCAAATGCAACAATTGACACCCTAATAATTTGGTACCTTAGGGCCTGTGCCTTTTAAATATTGATGGAAACAAACTAACCAACTGGGTAAATCCGGGTTGCCGCAAATGTAGCACTTGAGAAAGTATTTCTAATTATTTCAATAATCAAAACCATAAAAATCAATTAAAATATTTTACCACATGAAAAAATGTGGTTAGTTTGTTTCCATCAATATTTAAAAGGCACAGGCCCTAAGGTACCAAATTATTAGGGTGTCAATCGTTGCATTTGAAAGATTTTCGCAAGATTTGTTTGTGCATGCAAATTCAAGTGGTCATGAAACAGTTGGAAAGCCCACTTGTTTCTGCATGTCGAGGCCGTATAAATTGGCGGGGGGAGGGGAAACCCCAAGGTCCCCCGAAATCCAAATTTTCCAAATTTCAAACAAATCGGCAAAATATAAAACGGGAATTCCACTTTTGCATTCCTATTCGCCTCAAAGTCCACCCCAAACGTCCTCAAGATTCTGGATACTATCCCCCCAAAAAGTAACCCAAATTGCTGTATGTTAACAAGTACATTTGATTAAATCGGGGAAGACAGACGTTTAATCTGGAGTTTATAAAAAATATAATATTATTAACAAAATGCACTTGGTAACAATTTATTATTTCTATACCTTTGATGAAACTCAAAATCCTCTTTCTGAATTCTGTATTTCCAGATGTAGGACATGTTGGCTCCGCCATTGCCCACAGCCATATACAGCTGCCCATTGATGCTGAAGGAAACTACATCCGTGGCCTCTGTTGCAGCTATTTCATTACAGAGCTTCAGTCTAATCACTCCGTCTTGTACATCCACCAAGTACATCGCAACAGCATTCTTTTGAAGAGACGCTATCATGTGACTACCGGTTATTGGAATACGGACATGCTTGATGTTAGACGTGAAACCTTCCATTTGGATAGTATTGCCAAAGTGCTGGAAATTAGTAAAGAGTTTGAAAATTGGTTTAAAGTGTGGTTTGTGGGGGGGGCGG
>JAQGBW010005655.1:0-11689 GCA_034698625.1 Julus scanicus
AAGTTTCAAAAACATGTTTTCGAAAACTCTGCTTTTGCTTTTGCTTTTGCTTTTGGTGCGGTGTAAACGCACCTTTAAGCGTGGTCACTGAATGGATTTCAACCAAGATGAAAACCGATTTGGATAGAGTGTAAATGCGCATGTACGCATGCGCAGTGAGCATCTAATATTCATAACCTCAACGAATGCGCACATGTAATACATAAATTCTATCCAAGACGGTTATTAGCTATATCTGGTTTAAATACCCTTAGGGTTTTTCACCCTAATTAGTCAAATATTTCAAAGATTGCAGGATAAAATCCATTCCGTGACCACAGCTATTAAATTGAATTATATCGTGATTGAATTTCATAATGGAAATTGTACGTAAAACTTGAAGGTGCGTTTCCACTTGAGAGGAGAAAAGAAAAATCCAGGCGAGAAACTTTCAAGAAGCTCTCGAAAGCAGCTCTCACCAATGGATACATCTCTGAGAGTAGCACGTATACAAATGATCGTATGTGCTACTGTTTGAGAGCTCTCGTATTCGAATTTTATTAAGTGGACACGTAAGCCATGGCCTCGTTGATAGCAGCTCGCAATATGCGAACTTTTGAGAGCAGCTGTCGAGAGCACATTTCCACATTAAGAAATCGCCGCGATTGGCCAAGTGGACACGGTCTCGAGAGTACTAGTGAGAGCACTTTTGACGAGATGCTCTCCGTGTACTCGCGATACGGCAATCGACTTAGAGTAGCCATCATGAGTAACTCAAGAGAGTTAATATCAAATTCCACGTGAGATTAACTCTCGCGAGTTACTCGTCACATCTCGTAATTCACAAAATTTCCCAAACTTATAGCTTTAAACATAAAAAACCCTAAACATAAAATCATCTCGACAGCTGCTCTCAAAATTTGAACATGGTTCGTAGTATTTTACAGCTGCTATTGAGAACTGCTACAGAGAGCATCTCGAGAGTTTCTCTCACGTGGAAACTAAGTTTTACACTTAAAACTTTACCATTGAAACTAGGCATTCCGGATAATCCAATAAAATTCCAATTTAAAGTTGGGGGAGAGAAAGAAAAAAAAGCAACATGGCCTCCATGCTTTTCATTTAATTTCTCACTTTGGATGTTTTTTAATTTGGCGAATGTCTGGAAGAAATGTAAATGAATCGCTTATCGTCATTCACGGAGTGATTTATGCCTGGCTCAACGCACCCTGAGATAATGGAACGTTGAAAGAAACAACCGATTCAACATTTATGCATATATAAATAAACCGTCTGCGTTTCGCTAATTACCACAGAGTTTGCTTTATCTGGAAGTGTGCTGTCACATGTTTGACTAGCTTATTAATCAATTAAGTGAATAAGAAGGATAAACGCCACCGAATGCCTGTTTTTATTTAATAAGGGGGGGTGAAAAAATTAGCAAATATTAAACCGGTGGTTTTAAGTGGCAGAAATAATTAGCTTTTCCAGTTGTCTTGGCGGGGAAATTAAACGAGGCATCGAAAATCAAGCAGATGGTCATTAAAATAAGACTAATTAACGGCTTATTCCGGATAATGGGACCATATTAAGGAATATATAAACCGTTATCAAATCTTGATCATTTGGTCCCAATAAACAGTTCGACCCTTATAATGCCTTGCACACACTTAATGAAACAAAACAAACAGGGTTTCGCAAATGTTTGTGATATGTGGATGTTCACCAAATTTCTGCAACCAAGTTTCAGGAAACTTTTGGCCAAAAAAAACGTGTTTTCATGAAACATTTCGGTGAACGCTCAAGAGGCGGTGAGGATCAAAGGAAACATTCTTTCATGGTCAAGGCGCTCCTACCAAGGCCTTTATACTTTATGGAAATATGTTCACGAAATCACGTTTCGACAACTTTGTTTGCATAAACTTTATTTCAGTTTCGTGTTTCATATAGTGTGTACTAGGCATTACCAGCGATCCCATTATCCGAAAAGCACAATGCTTATATCATACTCCATGAACATGTTTTAAACATGCGACTTATACGGACTTTACAAGTTCTAGACACAATATACCAAAGAATTTATAGTTATTCGCGTCACACTCATGTGAGAAAGTGTCATATGAAACTAGCATGAGAAATGTTGGCAAACATGGTGTCAGAAACGTGTTCTAGACATCATTTGTACATGTACCACTCGTATTAAATGCCAAATGTGGTGAATTTCGCCTAAGTCGGCCACCAGGGGCGCCGCTTTAAGTTTGCGAACATCTGCTTTTTAACCCTGGTATTTCTTAATTTTTGCTAAAATAATTGTTACGTTTTTTGAGAATAAGTGGGATTCATTAGAAAAAATAAGTGTGTTGTATATATTGTTTGAAACGAAATTTAACGTATAAACTCGAGTGTGTGCTTGACATGTTTGACTGTCCTTAGAAAGTTTGTATCACCGTGAAAGATTCGCTATATTCTATTCTCACACCACTTTATAGTCATCATGCCATTTTCGTTCTATAAAATGCCTTTTTCATTATAATTATGCATAAACATAGAACCGTAGGTCCGCTGCAGCGCCACCTATATAAAACCTCATAGAAAGTGCTGCTACGGCGTGTTATAGATGGCGCTGTAGGAGGTGGTAGCGCCCTCTGGGTTCCACCTCGGGCCTACAAAGGTGCCTGTTGTATGATAATTTGCTTAGACAATTTCATTATTGAATACGATGTTCTTGTAAATATAGGCCTGTAGATTAACCCATGATTGTACTTAAAACGCGATTTTAACTGTAACGGGTTGCACTAAACTCCGGTTAACTTACTTGACGATTAATGACACCGAATTTAAAGCTTCGGTTGTAACAGGACATGTAAATTTTGGTAAACATGTTTGAAAGAAGCGATAATATGTCCTACAACCATCATTTGTAATACAATCGCACAACATTTAGGGTATTTATTTATCTCGATGGACATTCTAAAAAACATGTTTGGATTTTTTTCTGAAAGACACGTTTGAGACATGGAAAATGAATACAATCTTCAATTTTTAAATTTTTGAACTATAGTTAAATAAAGTACATGTATGAAACCTTGCATGTTGAGAAATATACAGTGATGTAAGTGACAATACATAATTTGCAATTTCTAAGAACTTGACCTTCTTTTTCTTCAAATAAAATTAAGTGACCCTCTATGTCTGAGACATGTAAAATATATGTAATTTGAAATTGGTCTTAATCGTCAATTACGTCAGCCGTGAACAGCTGCGCAACTCGACATTCTAATAATACTAAATGTACAGCCGCTCATTACCGTCAGTGTTTTGGGTCGTTGATGGCGCCCCCTATACGGCGCTCTCAGTCCGATGGCATATGATGGAAGAACGTCATTCTAATCTCGATTAAAGAGTACGAAATACAGTTTTATCGTTTGCCACCCTTAGCTCATTTCCTTTTCGTCTTCGTGTATTAGATTACCAAAAACGGTAATAAAAATAAAGAACTTTTACCGATTGCACTGATAACACTATAAACGACTATTAAATGTACTAACAAAGCACAACTCAGTAAAACTTGCTACTAAAAACTTATAAATGGAAACGAAATTTTTTTTAACTTTCAAAACATGAGATACAGTGTATATGAATAGTGCATTTACCAACAGCTGCAAGATTGGCCAAAGGATCAAATATGGACACTCGATAAAAACTGCTTAAGATGGAGAGGATGTGTAAGTCTTGTCTAGTACAGACCAAAGCAAACATAAACAGGAACAGATTTGTCGAAACGTGGTTCCATGAACATGTTTCGATAAACAGGTTTGTCCAAATACAGTATCCACATCAAAAAAGCATTTCGAAACAGAGGGAATGTTTGCTGTTCATGGCGCTTCTACCAAGGTCTGTGTACTATGGCCAAAAACTGGCGCCTGCTCTAGAAAGCAAGTGGGTCAATGTACTACATATACGCCATGGTATACAGGCCTTGGTAGAAGCGCCATGAACAGCGAACTTTTCTTTCCTTTAATATGGACCACCTCTTTTTTGGAACACGCTATTTTGGCAAAAAGTTTCCTGAAACGTGTGTGCCTTATACACACCGGAGCAAACACGAAACAGAAACAGGGTTTATGCAAACCAATTTGTCGAAATGTGGTTTCGTGAACATATTTTCAAAAATAGATTTGTTTAAATATAGTTGTGTACCGCAAACATGTATTTCGAAACTGATTAAATGTTTGCTGTTCAGGACAGAAAACTGGCGAGCAAACTTTTATCGTAAACATGTTTCCGAAACCCTGTTTGTGTTTCGTGTTTGCTCAGGTCTGTACGAGGGATAAGGTTCTGTTTGTGATTTTGTGTAGGTTTCTGAGATCATGTATACAGTAAATAAGAACAATACTTGATAAGTTGATAGGCTACAGGACACCAACTTTCCAAATACCTTTCAACAGTTAGTACATGCGAAATTGCTTAAAAACTGATGGGATTAGTTTTTTTTAACAATCTTTTTTGTCCCTAGTGTTCCTACTACCCCACGCATGGTTTCACCCCCCGCGACCCCACCATCATCTCCTGGTTTATCATTCATATTCCCCTTCTTCGTCATTCTCATTGTTAAATGATTATCCTTAAAAAAAATCGGAGGGTGGAATAAAAGTGACTTTTGACCCCCTGGATCAAGCCTTAATTCGAGTGGCTAAGTGGGGAAAAGCCTGTCCTGCATATCGTTTTTCCCCGTTTTAACACCATCGGATGACGAGGGGAATATGGACAACACCCCTCCTCATGCACATACCAAAAAGTTTAGGTTGACAAATCCATCCTTATCTAGATATTTAATCACACGATGGATTTCAACTCAATTTGGATGGAATTTACACAAATCGGCTAGCGTGGTTATAATCCATTTTGTGATTATAACTTGTACAAGCTATTGTTTCAAAATTAACTGAAATTTACTAAAATCTAAATTTCATTTTTTGGTGATGGTAGACAGTGTTGAAAAATAAATCCACGCTACTGATTGGGTGTTTTGTTTCCTGGCGGATGAATACCGCGGTTTTTCGTTTGAGAACACCCGCGCCATTTTGTTTACAAATACGAGGAGGAAATAAAAACAAAAAAAAAACCAAGAAGACTAAAGTGAAAAATGGAAGAATTGAGGAGTGAGTCGGCGTGTCCAATTTCGGCTTCCGTTTCTCGTTGCTTTCAACTCAACTGGAATTAACTCCGACTTGACGTCGTTAAAAAAAGAAGGGCGGAGGGAGACACAAAACATTAACGCCTTGCCGTCATCAATTGAAAAATTCGAGAAGAAACTAACATAAAAGCTTGAGATTATACTTTTGATTTTAGATTTGATTTTAGATTTGATTTTAAGGTGGAATGTAAACGCGCCATACTCATTAAATACCTGTAATCGGAACAGGATTTAGCCAAGAAGGCTTTGGGGCCATTCAAAAATTATGTCACACCTAGGGTAGTGGGTGGGTTGTTTGTTGTGACAATTGCGACCAAGGGGTGGGGGGTGGTTCGGTATAATGTGACATCACACAAAGTAAATCACACAGTATTTTTTTTTTTTAACATTTGAAATTTTGAATAGCAGTCGGGAAAAAAGATTTGGGTCCTGTAGTGACTTAAAACTTTCTTTCCGATAAAATTATAAAGGAATATAGAATTATTAAAAAATAATTGGGGGGAGAGGGGGTGTAATCGACGGGTTGGGACATAATTATGGATGGGGTGTAGTAAAATTTGTGACAATTGTGACAAAATGAAGGGGGAGGGGGGTGTTTAAAAAGAGGCAAAAAAGTGTGACATAATTTACGGACCACCCTTTTTTAGTTTGTTTGTTGGTTTTTAACATTGGTTGGTCTATTTCTGCAACAAGGGCTAACACCAACACCAGGGAATGAGCCTTGATCACCTACCTGGAAAGGTTTTGGAGATTCCAAAAGAGATTTTTAGTTTTGTAAATACCCAGATATTTAACAGTATTATTCTGAAATCGAAATTTGAGAAAATTTTAATCTGCATATACGTGTTGAGTTTTTAACAATTTTAAAGTGAAAGCATTAGGTATAGATTCCCCAATTTCAGAACTCTTTCCAGATCTTCAAAAATGCATTCGTGCTGCATTTTTTTTCCAAATTGGAGAACTGTTGCCGAAATAATTAACAATTGTAATCGTTCAACACGCCATCTGTGGCGACACGGAATAATTCTTCCAATGGGTTTTAGAAGGATTATCCAAGAGCGAATGTCTGGGAGGATTATCCTGTCAGAACGGCTCTTTAGAACCGCCATTTAATCGCTAAGTCAAAGGTCGGCCCTTCATCAGTGGCGACTCTCAGGAATACAAGATTCACGAGTGGGTGCATTTTTTTTTTTTTAGAAAACTTTAAAAAACCATGGAGTACTACCTCGGGTCCCCCACCAGAGATTTGAATGCAGGAGTGGCGCCCCCTCGACAGACACAGAGTTCCTGAAATTCCAATAGGTTTTATAAACAATATTTCTGAAGTGGGCGATAAATTTTTGAGAAGGGCGAATGGACCACCCATGTATGACGTCAAGCGTTACTTTTCGCACCAAGCTCCCCCTGGTGGCGATTATGCCTCTGCTGACAATATAGCAGTATTTGTCAACCTTTTCAATAAACACAATCTAAAATTGTCGCGGCACACTGGCTGAAAATAAATTAAGTTAAAAGCATTTCAGCACAAATATTTATTATGACATGGAACTTCCTTAATTCAAAACTTAAAATGTTATAGTGTATCTAAAAAAAATGAACTGCGTTTCTAGCAATTTTAAAATTTCTAAACTACATATAATCCAACATGTTATTCTTCTATAACTTAATAGGAAATAAAAATGGACAAAGTTGAAAAAACTACAGTATAGTTGGCGTCTAAATTCTGTTTTAAGATTAATGAAATGAAACTAAAATAGCTTGTCGGATTTTCTCTTTCTGTGGCCAAGTTCAAAACTTCAAAGTATTGAAAAACGAATCTAAAAACAAACTTATAAATCAATCTTGATGACGAAAAAAGAACCATTAGTAGTCTCGAACCTGCCCATGCCACACCGCGACATATACGCATACTTTATCATCTCTTATCTGTGTTATAAACCCTTTACATCCAAGTGTTATAGCCCCTAAAAATGATTAAAACCTCAGAAAACACTAATAATAGAGTAGTTTAATTTAAATGTAAAAAATAAGTACAAGAGAAATAGCGGAGCGTCACTAGCTTGTTTTTCGCCACGTGATGCTGTCAAGAAAATTAATGTTCTCGTTTATTTTTATCAAGTTAATTAAATATGACATTCCAGAGAACCTGGGTTCGAAACCTGAAACCATTATTCTGACATTTTCTTTCCATCATCACGTCACAAACGCTATCATCACACATTCAGCAGCACCCCTAGAGAAGTATAAACTTTTTTTCAAGATGGCCGCTTTTGGGAAAACCTACAGTACGTTATAAAACCCGTTAAACGTGTATTTTTATTAAAGTCTAGAACCTCATGAAAAACCTTTAAAAAATGGTTGCGTTTTATATACAAGACGTCATATCGAAATAATGTAATGCTTATAGACTCATTCGCCACTAGAGGGTGCCCTAAGCTAATTGTTTTAGACTCACTTCGCCGACAGTGCATTTCGCCGACTCCCATTATATCTCATCATCGAATAATTTTACGATAATTTATGATGTTATCTTGACCCAGTTTTGCCTTACAGGTCCTAACTTGACCAAATTATTCATCGACGGAAAGCGTTGTCGGCGAGAAAGGTAAAATCCGTCGGCGAGTAGGGTAGTCGGCAAAGTGGGGCAATACCGAGCTATCAGACAATGAAAATGGCCCACACTTTTACTTCACAAAAAAAAAAATTGAAATCTTAATGAATAAATACTTTTGGGTTAAATCTGTATTATTGTGTATTTTGGCTCGATTAAGCTGGATCACAACCCAATCACTTTCAATATCTGAAATTTTAAAACACAATCACAAACAAACAAAAAGAGATTAAATAAAAAAAAAATTGTTTAAAATAGCTTGATAAATCAGCAAGGTCGTTTTTCACTTTAAAATAGTAGATTTATTTTTAATTTAAATTATTATTTGAATTTTTGCACTCTCAACTTGCCTATCTCATGCTGCCACCTGCTGGCAGCGTGTGCAAAATAACGGACATTTTTCAAACTTGTTTATTAATTTTTAAAAAATCTACTATTTTAAAGGGAAAAACGACAAGCGAATGACCTTGCTGATTTATCAAGCCATTTTAAACAATTTTTATTTTTATTTAATCTCATTTTGTAAGGCTGTGAGTGTCTTTGCAAATTTACCCATTGAAAAGGATAGGGTTTCAAACCCCGTTAAGCGGCTGTATCAATGATGCGAAGTTTGGTCATTTGCTCTATTGGACTTGAAAATCTGCCCCGATTAACAGGACCCACAAGATACTGAAATGACCATCAGTGCCCGCCACCGAACCTGAAGATTTGCCATTGCAGGTACGTATATAGTAAGTTTTGAATGGCTGCAGAAGGACTTTGAAGGAGGAATACACTCTATAAGGAACCACTTCACCTCGAACCGACTTTCCCTTGCATTTATTTCTCTTCCAGCCTCTTCACTTTTTCATTCAGTCGGCAGTTGAGCAGCGAAAGAGCAACAACTGAGGAAGGACGATGAGGAGAAGGAGGTGCAGTGGCGCACTTTAGCCCTCTGCTCAAAAAACGAGAGTTCAACAGGGACCAACAAGAAAAAAGTTCGCTGATCGGATGCAAAGTCAAAGTGCGAAGGGAATAAAAAAAGTTAACTTCGTGTTGACCATCGTTGCAACTAGTGTCCATCGATAGTGCCAAGAGGGGGGTCAAAGGTCGACCCCTCCCTCCTATCCACACAAAAATGAATCAATGGATGTGCTTCGGATAATGACAACCATGCAGAAGTACGCGTGTGCATCGCCGTAAAAGGTCAGCGATGGTTTCGATATTGTGTGTGGTTACCCTTAGATAAAATCCTGCATAAAATACACTTTATTTATCAATAATTTGACTGTAAAACGATGGTGATTAAGTAGAAATTAACCTTTTGCAGTATTTGTTTGTTTAATTTAAAACCATCGTTACTTAATAAACTGATAGGTCAACTCTGGATGGTGAAGAGTACTTACAGTCCATTGATTATATTTATGAAATAATTGAAGTGTCAATTTTTCAATTCCTCCATCAGAGACCAGTGTTATTTTTTACTCACAAGACGTGGCCAGTGTTCGCATTTTAATCCCAAGAAGTGACGAGTGTCCGGTTTTTTAAAACTTATAAGTTATTAGTGTCTGCTTTATACGCTCAAGAAGTGACAAGTACCGGCAAGTGCCCAGCATCCTCAAGGATTGATCATTGTTAATTTTTCTCCAAAGTCCTCTTCAAGAAGTGGACCAGTATCAATTTAAGTCCAAGGTCCTCTTCAACGCTTTATTGTTAATTTAAATTCAAAGTCCTCTTAAAGAAGTGGCCAGTGTCAATTTAGTTCCGAAGTCCTCTTCAAGAAGTTGACAGTTGTCAAATTCCTCCAAAGCCCTCTTCAAGAAGTGAATATTGTTAATTTCTATCCAAGGACCTCTTCAAGAAGTTGACCGGTGTCAAATTATTCCAAAGTCCTCTTCAAGAAGTTGACCAGTGTCAAATTCCTCCAAAGTCCTCTTCAAGAAGTTGGCCGGTGTCAAATTCCTCCAAAGTCCTCTTCAAGAAGTGTCCAGTGTCAATCTATCTCCAACGCCTTCCTGAAGCCCATTGGAGGAACCATGTCGGTTTCGGCTCGCCACTTAGTGGCACTGCTACTGGTGCTGTTATCCACGTCCAGCTCCACATCAGGTGAAGATATTGATCCAGAGTCTGACATCGTGCTGATGCAGGGCGACCTGGTGGTTCCTTTCGGTCGCTCCGTGCACCTCGACCCGCAGCACCACCTGCAGATCGCAGTTCGTCCGGGTGACCGCTGCCGCCTGAGGGCGTTGTCGGACTCCCCCTCCACCGGTCGCCTAACCCCGGCCGATTTTCCCTGCGACTTCAGCGCAAACAGTGTCCTCTACTCTCACTTCGGTTCGCGAACTCCCCCCAGCGACCGCCAGAGGTTGCTGCTGCGCTACGACAGCGCCGAAGACACTATCGTCCTGCCCTTGACATTGCACGTGCGCGTGACTTTCGATCAGCAGGAAGTGGTCACCAAGAACGTGCCCCTGGTGGTGGACAAACTGCGGGGGTTAAGCAACCCGGTAGACGCTAGAACGCTTCTGCTGACCTTTGACCCCAAACTCCAGCGCTGCCGCCTAGCGGTGGTGGCACCACCTAGATACGGGAAGCTGGTCAACCACGTGGTTGCGGGGGAGGAGGAAGAGGATGATGGCATGATGGACTGCAATGACTTCCTGCGGGGCGAAGTGCGCTACAGGCACACGGCAGAGAGCGCATCCCCCAACATGGACTATGTGTCCCTGGTGGTGGAGCTCTACGACATGCAGGGACAAAAGGTACGAAGCCAAATTTTTTTTTAAATTCATGTCAGAGTAATTTAATCTGCATACATGTTTGTTAAATTGAAGAGCTTATTGAAACAATGTGATAAGCCACACATATCAAATTGTTCAGGAGAACAACTTAAAATTTACAAAATTCCATAATTCTAATGGACGATCCAATTAACAATTGTTAATGTTATCATAATCTTTAAACATAATAGGTACCCCTTCCAACATTCAGAAGTCAATTTAATCCTGAGGAATATACATTACAATTTTTTTTATTACAATACCAAGATTTTTGTGGCTTATTATTATTTTGCCCAAAAATAATTTGTCAAATGTTTTTTACAGATTGAACCAAATTGTAAAAAAATAAAGTACAATGCACAAATACTGCAAAATGTTTGAATTTTAATGTTTTCTAATCAATTTTTTTTAAATGTGTGCACTATATAATGATCTCGACATGATCATAAACTTTTCTGGCAAGACTATGATAAGCCACATTTAAAATCATAAAATGAGTGGCAAATGGCTAAGACACTATTATTTTCGAATGGATCTTGCTCAAAATAGAAACTGGATAGAAACTTATCAGTATTAGTAGAGTATTGCATAGTTGCAGCTTATGTTAAAAATCTTATATCATTTTTAATGATAATTTTTGCCTATAGGATTTTTGGTAAACTAAAACTGCAAGAACATGATAAGCCACAAATTATTTTATTCATAACTTACTAAGCTTGAATGAAACGATTCCTCTTATTCTTTGTGGTAATCCACATCCTGGTCTGTATCAATTTCAAATTCACTTGGAACTATCATTATTCTCACCTAATGTATGCAACATGTTGTCATTATTATACGCCATCTTTGCTTGTGGCTTATCAGGTTTTTAGTAAAAAAAACTGATTTTTATGGGCAACAAGATGATTATCTGTATTGTAATTCAATCTAGAAGAAAATTAAGAAGGTAATCAACAAAATACCTAGAAATAGTCTTAGGGAAATGTTTAATGTAAAAATGTCATTTTTGGAAAAAGTGTGGCTTATCACATTGTTGCGCAATAAGCCCTTCAATTAGACCAGCGGCCAGGGAACTTTTTTAACCATTACCCCAAAATATTTTTGCGTAAGTCGATATTTGGGGGGGGGGGGGGGGGGGGGGGG
>JAQGBW010005656.1:0-11688 GCA_034698625.1 Julus scanicus
TCATTGGCAGGTCTCATCAGTCTCATATAGTCTCATTGTTTCTTCCTATGAGACTACATGAGATTTTTCACTTGGGTCAGTCGCGGTCTTTACACTGGATATTTGATTTGCAATAAGAAAATATTCAATTCTAGGGCTTGTACTATAGTACTAAATATAAAAGTGGGAAATTTGTTGTGCAGTGTTAAGATTATGTTTCTTGTAATAGAACTCTAGCTTCCATCATACTTTCAAAGGTCAACATTTGCACACAAAAAAACGGCATTTATTAAGAAATTACATTTACAGAATTGCACAACCACATAACAACCGAGTCATTTCTCAGAGTACATCTATTGTTAAATTTATGACAATAGCAAAAAAATACTTTACGAAAGCAAAACAGCTTTCTTCCTTATTACAATATGATGTAAGCCCCACAGGATGATCATTCATCAACTAAGGTACACGTTTTTTTTTATTTTTCATTTAGATATGCACTCGAGCAGGATTTTTTTCCCTAAAATTCTATCTCTTCTATACACTAATTAGTTTATACTAAAGCAGCAGAAACAATTCTCTTTTAAGGGTGATATCAGAGCATGCTTTTTTAGGTGTCAAATTGCTTTACAGGCGCCTCTAAGATAAGGTCACATTATGAAGAAAGTGCTTTTTAAAGACGCATAAAAGCCTCGGTGATATGCATTTCTGTTATGCCCAAAAGCAAGGATCGATAGTAATTAACGCGTTGGTAATGAACAGCACGTAATTAAGCAGCTGAATATATTTCCGCGTGTAATATTTTCCCCCTTTTATAATCAACAGCCATGCATGAACTCTAATATCTACCGGCTTATGCACACAGATTTTCCATGCGTGCAACAACACAGCCCAAAATTTCGGTGAATTTAATTAGGTTGTATGTAAAAGCATATTGTTCATCCATGCTCCACATACGACAAGACAATCATGGGGATTTTTCAGCTCAAAAAATGGCTTAACAAAGTCATTTCATAGGCGGTGAAAGATAAGGGGTATCGTATGTCGACCTCAGGGCAAATTAATTAGTTTTTCAAAAAAAAAAAAAAAAAAAAAAAAAAATTTGCCACGTAAATTATAAACGCAGTCAGTCTCGTGGCTGATGTATTATTTATTAATTAGGCACGATTATTAAGTTTCAACCAATTAAAAATCGGGGGGGAAAACGAGATTTTGGCGAAATATAAAACGTTACGAACATTCAGATGCATTACGATATTGAATTTTTTATGATAATAATGGGCTCGCATTAAATAGGGGTGACTGCATTAAAAGAGTACTATAACATTTAAGTTTCGGAAGTGGGACAAAAGACACGTGTCATTATTGTTTCTAAAGCGACTTTTCTTTAAGAACAGATTACATTGTGGCAAGTTTGATTAATGTCCTATTCTGAGAAAGCTTAAATCAATATAACAGTGTAGTTAGTTCATTTGATTAAAAGTAAAACATTTATGTAGAGCATACAGATTGCGGTCACTTACGAGTAAAATTATATTCTTCTGGCTGTAGTAACAAGCTATCTTTGTAATATGAATTCAAAGTATTGACCAATCCAGAGTGAAATAGCTATTTTTGAACATGTATGGGTTGTAAATAGATGCAGTGAAACCTCAATTTATGAACTTAATCCGTTCCTCGACCCTGTTCGTGAGCCGAAAAGTTCGTGATGCGAATCAATTTATCCCATTACAATAAATGTATATCTAAATAATGCGTTTTTTGTCGTATAATTTTTGTTAAATAACATCTTATGGCTTTATGTGTGAAAATAATATTGAAAGGAAATAAATGTAACAGTAGGCTAATATTAGAAGAAAACAGTTAAATAAATAAGTAAGTAAGTAAGTAAGTAGGCACCACAGGTGTCAGCCTGTCTCGCGGATGTGTATTTGATGTGGGTGCTTGATTGTGTTGGTTAGTAAACAAGGCAGCATCTCACTTCCTTGTTAGGTAGGAATACTTTAAGTTTGCCCTTACGGGGATGCCAGCCAAACATGCTCCAGACAATGTGTACAACTGTGTGATCATCGCGTGTGTGGTAACCACAGTCCTTAGTTCGGGGTTGGCGGTTGGGCATTCTGAATTCGGAAAAGAGAAACGATGTTAGCCACCCTGTAGAGGAGCCATATTTGGGGGATTTGCGGGTCTGCGAGAAAGCAGAAAAAAAAGTTTGTGGGGTTGCAGGGGGGAAGAGGGGGTGATTTGGAGATCGTGGAAGCAATTAGGCGGTGGGTGCACCGAACAGTTAAATAAATAAATTCCATTTCTCTAGCATGCTTTTAAATTTTATTTCTCTGGCATGCTATTAAATTCTATTTCTTTCTGCATGCTTTTAAATTCTATTTCTTTCTGCAGGCTTTTAAATTCTATTTCTCTAGCATGCTATTAAATTCTCTTTCTTTCTGCATGCTTTTAAATTCTATTTCTTTCTGCATGCTTTTAAATTCTATTTCTCTGGCATGCTATTAAATTCCGTTTCTTTCTGCATGCTTTTTAATTGTATTTCTTTTTGCATGCTTTTAAATTCTATTTCTTTCTGTATGCTTTTAAATTCTATTTTTCTTGCATGCTTTTAAGTTCTATTTCTCTTGCATGCTTTTAAGGAATGATTCCAGAAGCGTCATTTATCTGATTGAATGTTTGGCATTGTAGAAGAAATTCAATCTTAATTAATGAGCAATTAAGATATTACAAGCATTATATTCGCAAAAGAACTACGACACATGCAATTATATTTTCAATCAAATAAGAATGCCGCCTAATCGATTATCTCTACAAGTTTTAATTTATATCTACACAAACGCTAAACTGAATAGCACTTTGAAATAGAAATGATTTAACACATATTTTTAATAACTCATTAAGATCAATTTGGGAATGTGATTTGATTTTAAATGTATTAATACGTCTAGACAAATATATTTTAATCCAAAATGAATTTTTAAAACAAAATTTTATAATACAATCACAAATTCAATAATCCAAAATGGCATGGTTTAAAAATATGAATGAAATATTAGTAAAATTAATAAAAATTAATGAAAATAAACGAAAAAATATTTGATTTTCAACGTGTTGCGTAGTGACAAGGCGGAAAGCAAAGAAAAACTCGGTGAATATGAACATTATATGTCTGGGAAAACAGTTCAAACCTTAGTAGACTAATAGCTTTGCTATTTTTGGTAGAAGATCCATAAATCACACTGGACTTCACTCTTCAGCAACATCAATCATTTCAATAGCTAAAACTAAAGTCCTTTGGCTCTCTTATAGAGTCTTGGAGCTCAATTTACTTCCATGCTGTGATGGAAAAGGTCACAAAAAACCGAAATCTATCCGAGATGAGTAGAATCTGGCAAAATATCAGACCTTTTAGGGCCTACTTATAATAGGATTCTACATGTCGCACAAGATAGATCCACAACTTAATTTCCCCCTTTTTTTTCCTTGGAGATTTGCTTCTAGTAGACAAAAAAGGATAATGTTGGCGCCACAGCATTTAGCAACTTGTGTAGGGGTTTAAATACATCGACGACCATTGCAAAGACCATATATATGATATTTTAAAAGGTGACCATTTGTTACGTTTTAGGTTAGCTTAACTAAATATATCCCACGGATTTTTTTTATATTTTACTATTTTTACTATTTTTATTTTTACTATTTTATATTTATATTATACTAATGTGGCCCAGGTGAAATCGTTATTTTAATGAAAAATATTTGTATTTTTCAACCAAAAAAATAAATCACTTTGTGATTTTACCTTAAAACTTGCATGTTTACTTAAAAAATGTGCATTTTATTTAAGAAAAATCGCCTTTTCAACGCAGAAACATTTGGGTTTTTTATTAAAAATTCCACTTTTACCGTGGAAAAATTACTTAATAAAAACGTGCAATTCCCTTCTTATATCTTGCCGATTCGGTTAGAAATTAATAAAAAAAAATTGGATTTCGGGGAAGGTGGTGGTGGGGGGATTCTATCCTTAACTATCCCCCCATCCTTTAAATTTCCCATATATATACACTGCATTGCTGGATGGTTTAATGCTGATTGAAAAAGCTTATAAAAGTAATCAAAATAATTGTCACTTTTCAGTGAAATACTTCGTAATTGTAATCGCTAGAATGTTAAGTAAAGAATCGTATTTATTCGTTTAATGGACAAATAGCTAATGCGTAATATAATCAAGAATCGCAAACAGACACTAAAAACAAACATATGCTTTTTGCACAACACCATTTTGAAGGTGTTGGAGCATTAAGGATGAAAGTAAAACGAGAAGATGTTAATCAGAACCTCGAATAGAGGGGAAAAGCGCTTGATATCAAATCAATGATGCAAGTCCAATAAAACTCACTCGAAGCTAGTTAACGTTAAGTAGGCTCGTAAGACGAAAAAAAAAACCTCATCTAACATTTCCATCTCACTAAGTGCATTTTTCCACAAATGTGTGTTTTGCATGGATGTGAGCTTTCGCAAATAAGCCCTACGAATCGTATGGTGAGAAAGCACAGGTGTTGCATGCACAGCGACCCATCCATACATGGATTTCAATTCCAAAATAACACTCAAAGATGTAAAAGCCCTAAAATGTATTATGGGCACACGATGCTGGCATACTCGTGATATGGATAAACTAAGGGGGAAACAATGCTATATGCAATTAAACCCCCTGGTTAGATTCTTAAGCACGAACTGGAAATTGGACCTAAGGGCACATACACACACATTCAGGATTTTCTGAATTTTATTTTTTGAAGCTAGATATTCAGAATACGATTTCAAGTTTCCAATTCCCTATAGGCATAGGTTCGCCTTTGGAATATTACAAGTGCCCTATAGCAAACAATTTAGTTATAAGTATATATTGGCTGAGAAGTTTTCACCATTCACATGAAGCACGTTGTGTCACCATGGCAGCTGCGTGTTCGCAATCTTTACCATAAAATGAACGTCAGGGAGCATAATGAACCATTGTCATGCAAAACGGTTCGGTGAATAGATTAACACCGCAACAAATCCTCCAGAAAATGAGGCTTTACTTGTATTTTTGCAAACAACAAGAATAACGAGATTAACTGGTTGCAATTCCGGCTCATTTTGAAACTGCACACACGCGTGTTATTGCATCGCCACCTCCATAAACGAGTTCAAACCATCGCTTTTGTAGAAAAACAACAAGCCACGGATTTATAATAGGCAGAAAGTTAAAGGGAAACAATCAGGCTATAAAAATGTTTACGATAAACCTGATTTGGAAGGAGACATCCGTAGAAAACAGGACATATTTGAAGTAAAAATCAAAAATTTCAGCATTACAATTTTACAGATTATGCCATTTATAACTAATACAAATCACATTGGCATAGACGTATTTAAAAAGTATAGAAATGGCTATTAAAAAAACGTCCTCAAAAAGAGGAGGAGGGTCTGCTTGCATGTGGACACCATGTGGACAGGAGGGGACTTAATCAAGACCATTCTTAGACTTTACCAAGACCATTCTTAGACTTTACCAGGACCATTCATAGACTTCATCAAACCATTCTTAGACTTTATCAAACCATTCTTAGACTTTATCAAACCATTCTTAGACTTTATCAATACTATTCTTAGACTTCATCAGGACCATTCTTAGACTTCATCAAGATCATTCTTAGACTTCATCAAGACCATTCTTAGACTTCATCAAGACCATTCTTGGACTTCACCAAGACCATTCTTAGACTTCATCAGGACTATTCATAGACTTCATCAAGACCATTCTTGGACTTCTTCAGGACTATTCATAGAGTTCTTCAGGACTATTCATAGACTTCATCAGGACCATTTTTAGACTTCATCAGGACCATTCTTAGACTTCATCATGACTATTCTTAGACTTTATCAGGACTATTCATAGACTTCATCAGAACCATTCTTATAAGTTCATCAAGATCAAACTCAAAATTCATCAAGGCCATTCTTAGATTTCACCAAGACCATTCTTAAACTTTATTAATACCATTCCTAAACTTCATCAATACCATTTTGAAACTTTATCAAGACCATTCTTAATTAAGACTTCATCAACAGCATTCTTAGACTTCATCAAGACGATTCCAATTTCTGGATTAGCCATATATAGCTTCCAAATGTCTATTTTTCCACCCAAGATCCCAAACAAGAATTATAGATTTCCCATTACTTTCTAATCCAATTTATTCTTAAAAATAAAAAAATGATGATAATTCGCTAAAATAGAACTTATTTTTTTCAGTTCTTCATCTGCATGATTTACTGTACATTTCATAACACATGCATGACTATCCTTCACTGTCAAAGATGTTTTGATTTTTATTCCGCTACAAGCCTTTTGCCCTATACATATCCTGTTTATATTTCAATAAGAAAAACAGCGGATATCGGATCAACAGGCACGATATGAAAATCAATATCGAGTGGTCAGTCGGTCAGCTTAAAGTGAATCATTTTTTGGTAACATTTCAGGTCTGATTCAGAATGGCAGGTAGGCAGACACAAAATACTAGCAAAAAACAACAACAAAAAGCACGAAGCTGAGGGAAGAAAAAACGAAAACCTTTGCAAGAAAAAAGTATATATATCACAATATCGATTATGCAAGCTGGATTTGCTCAGCATGCATGGAAACAGATTTTGATTGGATATAAAAATGCTTGAACGGACTACACCCAAACATGAACATGTAATGCCAAACTCTCCCATGCATACATGGGTAATCCAGAAAAAAATAACTTAGTAATAAAAGAAAATAAGTTTTTTTTCTCTCGACTTAACATGGTGAAGCGTTTGCCATCAGTATTCGCAAGAGACAAATATAAAAAGCTTGTCCAAGATGAATATTTTCATGTTGTTTTTCAGCATAAGGACAAAGGCACTGAAGCCTAACCAACATGTTCATTGGATAAAGAAGATAAAAATATTTGAAGCAATGTAGAAACACGTAGAAAATGCATACAAAACTGTTTATTTTCCTTATCTAACCCTCCTTTTTTCAAATTCAATTCAACTCAATACCCTACAGTCAGAAAATAAATGCCATATGGCAGGGGAATCGTACCCAATCAATTCCGTTGTATACTCCTACGTCAGTAGCGACTTATGTCGGATTTACACACAATCTACTTAACAGAGGATCGACTGACTTAGTGACGTCAGCAATTAGGCAGAAGAGATTAGGCTGAAAACAAGGGTACAGGCCACACAGAACAGAGTTGTCTTCTGTACTCTGCTACCTGACAACAAAGGTGCTATTGCAGAAATCGTTGTATCATGTAGTTGTCTAGATAGCATGCTACAGGACAACAACAGCGCTTTTAAGTCCAGCGTCTTCATCGCTTCTATGTCGGTGTCCTTTAGAAGAAAGATGTTTTTAATGAGATGTTGGGGCAGCATATTTAAAGAGGTGCCTTAAGTGTTGGAGTGGCTTTTTTTAAAGAAAGGAATTGTCCTTTAAAGTGTCTCATAATGAAGGTGTCCCATAATTAATGTGTCCTTTAGAATGAAGTTTTTTTTTTAAAAGGTGCCTGAACTAAAAAACAAGAGCTGAAGTGTGCATGCTCACACCCTAACCTATCTGGTAGCAGACGATATTCGGTTGTGTGTGAACAGGGCTTAAAGACATTATTGTTAAATTGAATTTTTACTACATCTGGACTTTCGCCTGGAAGGCTATTCCATCGTCTAATTGCAAGCAAAAAGAAGAACCAATAGTAAGCATCCGTCTTGACACGAAGCCAACGTCAAAGGATTTGAGTGGCCGTTAGGCGTTAAAATATGAATTATGAGAAAGATTAAAACTTTTGAATAACTTTATAGATAACTTTTCGCGTTTGGACCTCAAAGTGTCCCAATTTAGAGAGTGGAGCATTTCTATCACACTCGCGGAATGTTGGTAACTGCCCTTAACTAATATGGCTGCCTACACTGGACCATCTCTATATCCTGAATATTAACCATCATCCTGTGAGGGTTCAAAATAGGAGCACAATATTCCAACAAAGGGCGAACCAGAGTTGTGTAGCCAGTTTCATTTACATTTTCCGCAAATTCTCGAAATACGCGTTGAATGAATCCAAGGCGTTGGTTTGCTGCACCAACAATTTTTGTAAAATGGTAATTTCCAAGAGAGATTTTTTTTAATATAAACCTCCAGATAGTTAACAGTATCAACGACAACGAGTTGAATGCCATCCAGAAAGTGCTCAGGTTGGCAAGTATTCCGCTTTCGAGAGAAACGCACCACTATGCATTTTCCCTTATTTAACTAAATCCTCGATCTAGTATGGATATTGATTTTTTTGTGGCTATAAAAAAAGGGGGAAAAGCTTGTTTGTTTCTGGTTTCTTTGGTTTATTTCCACCTACAGTTAATTCTCACAAATATCCACAAAATGGACACCAGTGTTTAACACATAGTAAACACCCGGATAAAAGGCTTCTGCGAATGTACAGAGGGCGTGCATAAATATCAATGATGACCACACAAGAATGTTACTTTTCCCATGTTAGTAATTTGGCAATGAGAAGACCGTGTACAATTTGTATCGATGGTTTGCCTCTGAGGACGAGGCAAGAAATAAAATCGCAACATTTATTTTCTCAAGTTAAAGTATAAGCGCAGCTAGCTTATGTCTAGTTCAGCAATCGTACGGTTTGTCCCTGAGGGCTAACTCAATCGAGAAAGCTACCAAATCCTCTAGTTTTTCGATAAGATAAAACATAAAACGAATGCATGGATCCGACAAGTAGAGAAGAAGACATATAGAGCAAGGACATGTTTGCTACAAAATATATTGCTTGGATCTATTAAAGGGTAATTGCTATTTTTTTTCCAAGCGTGTTTAGGTAATAGAAAGATCGAGAACAAGACGAATACTTTACAAGACATAAACAACTACTAAGATTAAATACACGTATTCTTCTCTAGTGGAAACAATTATGTATGAGGAAATTCTTTAGGTGCGTATCGAACAAAACAAACACTACAAACATTTACATACAAACATTAATGTGTCCAGAAGTGTTTGCGAACATGTGTGGAAAACCTCTGTTTTTTCCCCACATTTCGATGTTTCTTGATGTTTCGTAGCGATTGCTCGAGAGGCGGTCCGGATAAAAGGAGAAAAAAATGTTTCTCAAATGTTTCGTGACGTAGTTGATGACGTAGAGCATTAAACCATGTGGTTTTCATTTTGAAATGTGCCAAGCTTCGTCTTGTTTCTCGAATGTGTCATAGGTGCATACACTCGTGGTTTTTTTTTTCGTCTTTTTTGACACAATTTGCAACACATGTTTGGAAAAACATGCTGAAAACATTGTTTTAGATTTTTTGTGTATGTTTGATGTTTATGTTTATGTTTCGTTTGGTAGATACTTAGCTTCAAGGTGCGTATCGACCAAAAGAAACATTAGAGAAACAAAACATACACGACAAACATATACATACAAACATTGATGTGTCCAGAAGTGTTTGCGAACATGTGTGGACCATGTGCGAACCATGTGTGGGCCATAAATCGAAAAAGTGCCGTAATTTAAAAAGACCGAATAGCGAGGTATATAGGTGTACATGCAATATCAGACATACATGTAAATTGCATTTTACTTTGAAAGTTTTCATACATTCGTAAATGATGTACATCTCCATAAATGTGCCTTTATTGATACAGTAGAACCTGTCTAAATGCATACGTTTGGGATCGGTGAAAAATATGCTTTTAGACAGGTTATGCATTTAGACAAGTTCGTTTTTAAACCGTGTTTATTATCCCAAGTCGGGACCTGAACATTTCATGCTTTAAGAGAGGTTATTCATTTACACAATATTAGATGAACAGAAATCTTCCCACATAATATGAAGAAGATTGTACCGAATATCGTCATACAGTAGAACCTGTGTAAATAAATAACTTTTCTAAATACATCCTGTGTAAATGAATAACCTCTCTAAAAGCATAAAATTGCAAGTTCCAACTTGGTAACTTGAGTATGAATGAAGCTGGTCTCAAAGCATAGTTTTCACCGGTCCCAAGCGTATTCATTTAGACAGGTCCTTTTGTATTTGGAACATATGGTCATATATACGTATACCTGCGTTTCTTTCACTGGCTTTGTTTAAAAACAAAAATACCGTTATACAAGTCCGTATTAAAGTATTAAGACTATTATAAAAAATGTGTAATGCATTTTTGATTTTATTTCTTACATATAATCGTGTTTATTAGAGATCAACAACAAATTTCATTTCTCTTTTTAGAGATTAAGAGATTTGACTTTACTAATAATAATTTTCGCGATGCAGTAATCTAATTTGGCTCTTAGAATAAATCCTATACTATAACAATTTATTGTTTACTTAAAACCAGAGGCGCGCATACTTCATATTCTTTATTTATGCATTATTAATGTAAAAAGGAAAATTAAATGCATTAATATAAGATAAGGCAAACCCTCAAATCTGAAACAGCGACTGTTTTCAATGTACACAGTTTGAGAAGGATTTTTTATTCTAGATTCAATCTAAATGTCAGTCAACAAGAAACTCCAACAATGGATGGTATTTTCTTAAATACAAGAACTCTGATGGGAATAACACACGTGAACAACAACAACAACGACGTGCTACATAATTGAAGGATACATTTGCTTGTCCCATTTTCAGTAAACCTGGGAATTAAACGACTATAAAGCAAGAGATCATAAAGATATATTGTTCACCTCAAAGTATAACATTTGTAAAACCGCGAAATTACCAAAGAATACAAATGTATATTTTGCTGTCTAAGATACCAGTTAGCAATAATACCTTATAAATTATGTACAATTAGTGATGGAGTTTAACATAGGGGCCATTCAAAAATTATGTCACACCTAGGGGTGGGGGGTGGTTCGATAATGTAACATCACAAAGTCAAAATTTATTTCGAACGGTAAAAAATATGCGATAAATTTATTATTTATTTTTTAACATTTGAAATTTTGAATAGCAGTTGGGAAAAAAGATTTGGGTTTCTTCCCGATAAAATTATAAAAGAATATATAATTATTAAAAAATAATTGGAAGGGAAGGGGAAGATAAGAGAAATCGACGGGTTTTGACATCATTATGGATGAGGTGTAGTAAAATTAGTGACAATTGTGACAAAGGGGTGGGGGTGTTTAAAAAGAGACAAAAAAGTGTGACAATTTATCGATCACCCCATACAATAAATATCAGTGTTGGGTAGTAATTGGGTGCATTGAAGGAATTCTGAGTAAAATAATACTTAGTACAAAGAGTAATTGAATACAAAATGTATGAAAGTAATTGTATGCAAATGTACTCAAAACGTATGAGTACAATGAACTCGATTACAAAAATGTACTCACAATGGGGGATTAAAAATGTCATTAACGTAATCTGAAATTATGAGTACCGATGTAATCGAGTATGAATAGAAACACATTTAAGTAAGTAATTGAGTTTCATTTAATACATTTGAGTAACGATGATGAGTAACTTGAAATGAGGGTCATCCTAAAATCTAATATGAATATATCATAATTTTTACAATTCTTAAATTGTTTGTTTGTTTGTTGATTTTTTAACGTTGGCCTACTTCTGCAACACGAGGGCTAAACACCAACGCCAGGGGATGAG
>JAQGBW010005657.1:0-11688 GCA_034698625.1 Julus scanicus
GTATGTTTGTTTGTTTGCTTGTGACTGTCATCACAAGTTTCACCATTGAAAGGGATGGGGTTGTAAACCACCTTAAAACGAAATTTTTCTATGTAAAAACGCAATTTTTCTAACCTGTAGCTACGCCACTGCCTGCAGCTGCAGTCATCTTCAGGGCTAATGAGTAAGAATTGAAACACAAATTCTGCTTTAATTGCTTTCAAGGTCAGAAGGCTCCGGAAGGGGGTGGCGCTCCCTGGCTGAATGAAATGCAGACGGACCAAAGCTCATCTTACAGGGTGTCCTTGTCTCTGGTTAAGAAAGGTTCTGAAAATTGTTGGAGTTTCTAAACTATTTTCTGGGTTTATTTGGTGAGAATTTTGTTTAATTAGAAAAGATTCGTAAAATAATCTATTGAGGTAACCCACCCTTCTTTTTAAGATTCTGAAGTTATCAAAATCCGGTGTGTGGTTGTTTTCATTATTGTTAACAAAAATATTGGACTTCATATTATTTTTTCTTGTCATTCGCTTGTGTTCCATCTCTTTAGTTCTTAGGGATCTCTTGGTTTGACCTATGTAAGATTTAGGGCAGTCATTACATTTAATTTTGTAAACCACATCTGCATAAAACATTCTGCACAAAACTTCTGTTTAAAATAATTTGCACAAAATAATTCGGCAGAAAAATACTTTTTTTCTGCATAAAACATTGCATAAAAAATTTTGCATAAAATATTTGCACACCACAGAATTCTGAAGAAAAAATTCGCACAAAATATATATTTGCAGTTGAAGCATACCCATATGAAAATGACATGCAGAAATTCTGCAGAAAATATTCCCAGTTGAATAAACCCCTCTAAACTAACAAACTTCACAAATCTAATAAAACCCTCTAATCACATTCACATCACATAATTTGATTTACATTGATTGCAAGGGAGAAAATTGATTCGATTTACCAACTTTCACATTTACAAACAGGGACATGCAACAGATTAAGTTCGTAAATCGAGGTTCTACTGTATCAGCTATCCATACCTCTCTTTTATAATTTTTTTGCAAGATTCCAGGTTCTATTCTCTCTGCCCTGATGGAAGAAAAATTGAAAACCATTGAATTTTTCAAACATTCTGAATTAGCCAAGAAACATTAGGATTATCGAACACGAGTTGTCTTGCTATTAGCCAAAAGTTTTGATGATTTGGATGTGCAATAATCCTTAATTTTCCTTTTATTACTAATGTCTTGATTTGTAAATGCAATAATCCAATGATTTCTTGTAGTTTAATATTAATCAATTATTTGAAAATGCATGCAATAATTTCTGCTTGATATTTTCTATTGCATCCATCTGCATAAGTATATACATTTCTTTTACTTCATGCAGTCATTTATTAAACCAAGATTTATTAAGTACATATTATATCATGATTTTGAAATAAATTTACATTGTTCCCATACAGTCCCATAGCAACATCGTATGAGATTATAGGATTAAAGGGACTTGCTAATAAGACCTAATGAGACCAATAAAACAAGCAGTGGGACCTAATGGGAATCTATTGTGTAAGAGATTTTTTATTGTGGGACTCCATGGGATAAGTAGCATCTTATGAAAACTTTATGGGGTCTCATATTTGCAAGACCTACTCAAGTAAAAAATCACGTGGTTTCATAAGGAAAGCAATGAGAATAATGAGAACCTATTATTAATGGGATTTCATTGAATGGAACTCAATGAGATAAGTCCCTAACTAATTAGATTTAATCATAATTGTATGAGATGTCATTATAAAAATATGTTGAACAATTAAGATTGAATACACCCATACCTCGCTTTACGGCCCAGATGCGCCTCGGAAAAGATGGCCGTATATCGAAAAAGCCGTATCAAGAATCAATTTTTTCTGCATTACGATTTTCATTTTTTTGCCTTCTTTACGTGAAACCCATAAGGGTTTTATTGTTAGCCAAATCAGACCTTGTTTGTGTAAATTGGGGTAACTTTTCCCAATTTTTGGTTATTTTGTTTAATTACAGCATTTTTTTAGCCGTAAAATAAAGCATTGTGAACCATAATAGGTAACACGTTTCATGTGCTTAACACACGTTTGCAATGAGCTGCACATGCAGATTGCACATGCTACAAAAATAGCCCACAGACGGGGTAGACCCATCTTCGTGAGGCCAGCACAGCAGTCCCTACCACACCAGATGACATCCCGCTCACTACAGATGAGGTTATGGAAGCCATGCATCGCATGGACCCCGAAAAAACCACAGGTCACGATCATTTTACATCGGCAGTCTCCCACCCTGTGCTACTTACCACTCTGTATCAGCCGTGCTTCGACTTGGGCCATTTCCCCACGGCATGGAAACGAGCCATCGTGAGAGTTCTCCCCAAACCACAGCATGAGGACTACACAGCCCTCACATCGTATCGACCCATCGGTCTCCTTTGTGTGCTGGGGAAGGTTTTCGAACGCATCATGGCAGGACGAGTCACCTACGCTTTGCGACACACCTTGTCTTGCCGACAATTTGGATTCCGAACACAGTGTTATACTGTTGATGCCCTGCGGACATTTGTCAATCAAATCGAACACATCAAAAGAGGGGGTCGCCAAGTTGTGGCTGTCTCCCTGGACATAAGGGGTGCATTCGACCACACCTGGTGGCCGGCACTGCGACATCGCCTCCTGGCCGAGGTTGCCCCTCCAACTTGATATTCCTTGTGGATTCTTACCATACTGATCGCACAGTTTCACTATTGTTGGCTGGAGAGCAAGTCAAGCTGGACATGCAACGAGAATGCGTGCAGGGGTCCTGTTGAGGCCCATCTGTTTGGAATTTTATGCTAGATGACCTGTTTGACCTCCCTCTTCCTCCCGGGCGTTATCTTTAGGCATTCACGGATGGTGTGCTCCTTGTGGTGTCCAGCCGCGACACTGCTACCCTTGCCGCCCGCTGTAGCGCGGCTCTCGCTGCTATTTTGGCGTGGGATCTCAGTCGGAAACTTGCCTTCACCCCAGAAAAAACCAAAATGCTGATCTTCACTAGAGCTGCTAGAACAATCAGGGTCATAATGGGCGGCCACCAAATACTTCGAGTGCCTAGCATGCGTGTCCTAGGTGTAATAGTGGATGAGGGTCTGCGATTCACTGCACACAAACATTGTCATACAAAAGGCCCAAGCAACATACCGTAATATCTCCAGAATAGTGTGTATCTCCTGGGGTTCCTCTTCGTTTATACTGAGGACACTTTACCTACGAGCCGTTGAGCTTGTGGTCACATACGCCGTGGAAATCCGGGCCCTGCGATACCGGTACATTCGGCGACAACTCGATGCCTTTCAACGACCATTTGTCATCGCGGCCTTAATGGCGTACCGGACCACTTCTCTGGTGGCAGCGCAGGCTATCGCTCAAATAGCACCACTACACCTGCGGATAGAAGAAATGGCGCGGGTGTCGGCTGCGCATGCCTCTGGAGTGACCAACCTGCTACCAAGGGATCGACAAATACAGATCAGAACATCGGCCTTGGATCTTCCGCATCCTGCCCTACGCCTGTCCCTAAGCTACACCTTGGCAACCTCCCAGAATGATGTGGATAAGACTCCAACTGGACACCTCCGCATATTCACTGACGGAAGCAAGTCTGCAGATGGAGCGGGAGCAGCATTTGTGGTCTATGTCGGTCAGCGGATCATCTTCACTCGCAAACTGAAACTGGCAGCATACTGCTCAGTGGCACAGGTGTAAGCTCTCGCCGTGCTAAGTGCAGTCGAATGGGCAGTTGACCGGCATGCAAATTTCAGGATCTTGTCCGACTCCCGCTCTACCCTGGACTCTCTCCGCGATCGCTCCTCTACCAACCCCTTCGTAACCGCCACTCATGAAGCACTGCGCCGTGCCGACCGGCTGGGATTGGTGGCATCGCTTTCTTGGATAAAGGCTCACATTAGCATCCAGGGCAACGAGCGTAAAGATGAACTTGCGGGAGAGGCAGCAATACAACGCATGGCCCTTTCCTACGACCAGGTGCCTACCTGCTTTGTCAAGTCGGGCATGCGACGACTGACAATGATGGAATGGAGCCGCATTTACGATACACAGGCCAAAGCATCCAGAGCCACAGGAAAATTCCACGTGTCGTACCACCTGCCGACACTAGTTGAGGCTTCACAGCTATTCGCAGCTAGGAAGCCTCACTTCCTGACCACACCATTCCTGACCGGACACGGGACCTTCCGAGCTTATTAACACCGTTTTCATATGACCCAGGATGCTGCTTGCATATGTGATCTTAACGTACACCAGACATCTCTCCACGTTTTGGAAAACTGCGAAGCATTTAGCACCGAGCCCCTGCGATACGGCATAATAGACCATAGAGCATTCCGCAACATCCACACTGACGGCTACTGGAAATTCATGGAAATGGCTCTACGGAAACTCATACGCCTTAACGGAGAACAGGACCGACGCCGGCCGAACAGGAACGGAGAACAGGACCGACGCCGGCCGCCGTGATGTTAATCTAATGGACTATCATTATGCTAGCAACGGATAATCGGCGAATTCACACACTTATACTTTTACTGCAACCAAATCAATCGAATAAATCTTACAACTAATCATTTAACTACCCTGGCACCAAACAGCTGGCCTCGCATACGGGGTCACCGGAGTGATGTCTGTGGCCAGATGAACGGCCGGACCATAGCACGACTGCAAGGCTGTCGCCTGGGGCAGGGGCCATCATCTCCATTTACTAGCTGTTCACCTCTGTGGCGGCGGGCCGGTAACAAATTCACTGGCCTCGGGCGGCTTTCTGGTGTTCCTGGGTGGTGGGCCAGATGCGTGGGCTCCCCATCACAATAACCATCTAGCTCAACATCCGAGCTTCGCTTCCCACTGTCCTAAGCACTAATCGCAACTCTAAATCGGTCGCAATTAGATTATGCACACTCTTTCAAACACAAACCTGACAAATCCTTCCACCACTTGTAATTCACATTATTGTCGCACCCCCACCCGATTTTGACTTACTCTCATTCATCTTTTAAGTTTTATTCATTCTCCTTATTGTTGTTCCATACGCTGTATCAATTAGCGGCATTTTTCCCCAACATGGTGGGAATATAGTTTAAAAAAAAAAAAAGATGAGCATGTATTAATGTTCTGTTATGTTTGAAAAGTGTTCTTTCCAGTTTGCTTTCATCGAATAAAGACGGTTTTCGGTTTCAATCTGCAAATTACAACAGGTTAGGGGTCCACAACGGAGAACTGCAGGATTTAGCTAGATTGAAAGTTAGTATAGCTGTTCTACACTAACCTGAATAAGTTGATGATAAATGTTTAGCCAGCATTTGTGGATTTATCAGTTGGACTGAAAATCACAAAAGGAATTCTAATTTTGTTGGCAAAATTAAGAATGGCAGACAGACAAGTTATTCAACCGGGACATACCAAATATGGCTACAAGTAGCTGGTAGAAAGTAATTACAGTGCATGGAAAGTCAAGATATCTATGCAATTGAAAAACATAAAGCTGCTGAAACTAATCAACAATACTAAATCGGAATCGCCAAACGAAAAATGGTTTGATGATGATTCCAAGGCACGTACGATGATCAGCCTGTGCTTGGATGGTAGTCAGCTTAAAAATATCCAGAACTATTCTACCGCATGTGAAATGTGGACAAATCTTGCCGCCGAACACAGCCAGGCCTACACTGCAGCACATTATCAACAGATGGGATTGCTGTTCATATGAAGTGGCGCTCTGGAACAGTCGAAGAAACAACGACAAAATGCGTGATATCTTGGAAAGCCTTGCAAGAGCCGAAGAAGAAGTCAGTGACGGTGTTGCAAGTTGATGTATTATGTCCGGAACGCCAGATTCTTGGGCACCTTACGTGGCAACCCTGGAAGCCAGCAATCAGAAAAAAAAGCTGAGTGACGTGTGCTAGCGTCTGAAAATTGAAGGACGACGTTTAGTTGGCCTGCCTACCAACTTCACATGAGCCGAGGATGCGGTTGAGACCACAAATTATCTGAATACGACTTGTCGACCTGGTGGATTTAATAACAGGAAACATAACGACTGCAGTTGTAACGACAACAGCAAGAACTCTGGAATTGACCGCAAAACAAGCAATGAGACACGCTCTTGCTACAATTGCGGCAAACGTGGACATTCATCTGTCAACTGTCGACAGCCGAAGAAAGAGTCAACAAAATTTGCCAATCACGATAGGAAGCTGACCGGGTGTATCGAGATATCGTTGAAAATCGCAAGTCGGTCTTTCGTGTGAACAAGCTTTTGTGGTGCATCGACCCAGGTGCGTTGAGTCACATGACATCAATCGTGAGTTCTTCACTTAAGGATTTTGCAAAACCACGAGTTCGATGTGGTGCGCCGACAGAAGTCATACCAAGAATTGTGGTGTTGAAAAAGGTACCGTAAGCTGCCGCACAACATCTGGTAAAGTTCAAAAATTTAACCTGGATCATGTCCTCTTTGTCCCGACTCTAGAGGAAAATCTGTTGCGTACACAGTGCTGTCAAAGATGGAATAAACTTCAATTTCGAAGAAGATGTTGCACATCTATTCCGAAAGGACCAAGGCAGCTGTGAGAATTCACGCGTCTAGGCAAACACTGAAGGTGGATTGTACAGTTTGCGTGTACTGCCTGAGGATGAAGCTGCAAATGTCGCACAGTTCAGCGGCACACTAGATCTCTGGCATCGACGGTTTAGTCATCATGACAAAGCTGCAATCACCAAAATGTTTCGTGAAAAATTTGTTACAGAAATAAAAATGTCAGCGGACGTCAATTTTGACCACCTCTTGTGAGAGTGCTGCGTAAAAGGAAAATTGTCGGGCAACTAAGCAACCAATTAATTTGGTTCACATCGATCTGTGTGGTCCCATGCAAACTGTGTCGGCTATTGGAAATTGCCACGTGCTTACCTTTGTCAATGAATTCTCGCGATCTACTACAGTCAAACTACTGAGATCAAGGAATCAAGGAATCAAGGAATACATAGCTTCCGTAAAAACGAAATTTCAGCAAGACGTAAAAGTAATAGGGAGTGACCATGGCAGCGAATACGTTAACCACATGGTTGAAAACCATTTGAAAGCTTTAGGAATCAAGCACGAGTATACTGTGGTACATACACCACAGCAAAATGGTGTCGCCGAACGCAAAAATCACTCTATGGTCGAAATGGCATGAGGTCTCTTGCTCAATGCTGGACTCCCGAAGTGCTCCTGGTCGGAAGCCTTTCTGTGTGCCAGTTACCTGCGAAACCGTCTTCCAACTTCGAGTATTGATGTCACGCCTCATGAACGTTTTAAAGGCGTAAAACTGAATGTTGCGCATATCCGGGACTTTGGCTCAAAGGCCTTTAGTTTAAAACCGGCTCAACAGCGCCGAAAGCTTGATGACCGTGCCCGGAAATAAATACTAATTGGGTATGGCAAAAACGTAAAACAATATAGACTGCTAGATCCCAAAACTGGAGCCGTGTGGTACAGCCACACTGCATTTCGTTGAGGAGCACTTAGACAATGGCAAAACGAATACACGTGACGTGCACGTGCCAGAAGGGGTTTGGCACCCTATGAATTACGAGGGAGACAACGTAGACGATAACGCAAGTGCCGAGACAACCGCACCTATGACGGAAAGCCCTCAAGGCCAAGTAGATGTTGCTGACGGCGATGATGTTGACGACGGTCCGCCGACACCATTAACAGCAGAATTGACGATCGCCACAGTTCTACAGCCTTATGATAACTCAAGAAAAGATACCACATGTATAACTGAAGTGACGAATACCCCAGTGGTAAATACACCTACACGGAAGTCAGCTCGCAAGACAGCTGGACAGTTAATGAAAAGACTATATTTGATTGCTTATATCGAAGATTGATTCGAACCAGCCAGCTGGTATTTTGTACAACGACTACCGCATGCAGAGCATGCTAAACGGGAGCATGCTGCGCAGGCGGAGATGTCTTCTCTACGCAACCACTATGTTTGGATCTTAGCTGATGCTCCAATGGGACAGAAGCCGATCAGCTGCAAATGGGTTTTTTGAAGCGAAGATGGATGCTGACAGACAGCTCCAAACCTATAAAGCTAGTCTCGTAGCTCGTGGACACGACACAGTTCATGTTCTGCCAAAAGGAGAAAATGTGCAGACTTAGAAAAAGTTTGTATGGTCAGAAACAAGCAGCTTAAGCATAGAGCGCAAAGGCAGTGTCAGTACTGCGAAAGTTGGGCTTTTGACAGAGTACCGTCGATCACTGCTTATTTGTCAAGACTAAAGCAAGCAATGTACACACATATGTGCTACTTTAAGTGGACGATCTGTTAGTGGCCAGCGCAACAGCCGAAATTATGAGGCAGGTGGGAAAATTGCTTCACAGCCATTTTGAAGTGCGCGACCTTAGTGAGGTGACATCCTACCTTGGTATCAAAGTGGAACGAGATAGCAATTTCTTGCCATCACAACGTGCAAATATCAATTAGATGTGTATGGCACATGGTCTAGAAGAAACGAAGTTTTCACCTACTCCGATGGAGGTTGGCTTTCTAGCCACAAGCACCGAGAGCAGTCTAGTTCTTCCAAACAATGACGAATACTGGCTGGCCGTCGGATCATTGTTATACCTCGCTACAATCAGCCGCCCAGATGTTTTGGCTGCTGCTGGATTTGTAGCAAGCAACGAGTAGAAAACCTACCCAAATAGATAGGATGGCAGTGAAAAGAATTATTTGTTACCTTCTTGGCACCAGTGGAAAAAAGCTGCGACTTTCCCTGATGGAGATGCCGAATTGAAGTGTTACGTCGATTTTGATTGGGCCGCAGACACCCGTGATCGGAAATCAACAAGCAGCTACGTGTTCCGAATTTGATCAAGCACTGTTGCGTGGTGTAGATGCAAGCAGTCATCAGTGATAACGTCGTCCACTGAAGCATAATATGTGGCAGCGTCACATGCAGCTTAAGAACTTGTCTGGCTACGCCAACTGCTTTCGACATGGCCATCCTGTCGAATTAGGTTGCCAGCCTAATGTACGAAGACAATCAGGGATGTCTAAAATTAATCGAGTCGGACCACTGCTGGGCACGAACAAAACGTATCAACATCTGCCATTACCATGTAAGGGATCTCAACGAGAAGGGGATAATCGCTGTACGCTACTGCCTCTCCAATAAGATGATGGCAGACACCCTAACAAAGCCACTAGCAAAAATAAAGATCGACAAATTAGTGGCTATGATTGGACTTGACAACTAAAGTCTGGTTAATGTGATCAAAAGTTTTGTGTTAAGCAACTACAACAAGAAGTTGTGTTGAAATATGTTATTTACGTTTCATGTGCTTAACACACTTTTGCAATGCACTGCACATGCAGATTGCACATGCTAAAAACATGAGCATTAGCCGATGTTCTGTATGTTTGAAAAGTGTTTATTCCAGTTTGCTTTCATCGAATAAAGATGTTTTTCGGTTTAAATCTGCAAATTACAACAGTTTCTTTCATCAGGGTGTGAGCTGCTTTTTTGTATGGGTATGCAGAAATATTTATGCGTAACATTTTCAGCAGAAATATTTATGCATAATATTTTCTGTATAAAAAGTTATGCATAAAAATGGACCAAATCTGTGCAAATTCTAAACCACGTTCTGCAGAAAATTTTATGCAGACTGTGCATAATTCTACAGAAACTATTTCATATATGCTAAAACAGGTAAAATTGAACAAACAGCAAGAAATAGGATGATTCAAGCACAACGGGAGAATTTGTTGACACAAGGTTTTAACCCCTCGTAACCTGGCGAGAATGTAGTCAATTTATCCTCTCACACCTTAGCTTTAGAAACCCATTTAATTCTTGCTAAGGGATAAAAATTTCTTCTCCATAATAGCAATTTTGACAAAATGAAACTAATAGCAGGCATCAAAAATGCATCAAAAATAGTGTATAACACGTATTTTTCTGCATATCTTTGTTATGAAGAAAATTTTATGCATAATTGCTCAAATTTCTGCATTATATTTTCTGCATAATTTCTTATGCAGAGGTAAAATTTTTTTCTGCAGAATTATTAATGGGAAATTTTTTTCTGCACAATTCTGCATGAGTTTTTCACATGGGTAGCACCTACAATTGAATTTAAACGTGAACAGGAAGTCAATGAAGAGATCCTGTTCCTTGATGATCACTTGACAAAGTGATATAACATACCACTTTCATGCATTCAAAGAATGTCCGAGGTCCTTAAACGGAAATTAGGCAACTTTGGAATAAAAGCATATTTCTAAACTACACCAAATCTCGGCGTCTTACGTAGGTCAAACCGAGAGATCCCTAAGAATTAGAGTTATGCAACACAAGTGAATGACAAGAAACAACAATATGAACTCCAATAATTTCGTTTACAGTTTTAAAAACCACCACACACCGGATTTTGATAACCCCAGAATCTTAAAAAGGAGCATATGTTACCTCAATAGATTATTTTATGAATCTTTCCTAATTAAACAAAATTCTCACCCAACGAACCCAGAACCCAGTTTAGAAACTCTCGCAATTTTCAACACCTTTCTAAACCAGAGATGAGGACACATTGTAAGATGAGCTTTGGCCCATCATGGCATTCAGCCAGGCGCGCCACCCCCTTCTAGAGCCTTCTGACCTTGAAAGCAACTAAGGCTGAATTTGTGTTTTAATTCTTATTCATTATTTCTAAAGATGACTGCAGCTGCAGGTCAAAACGGCCGGCTCCTTTTTTTTAAATGAATTTCTGACATTTTACAAGATTTTTACAATTTCTCAAGTAGCACTCAATATTGGACCAGTAATGGCCCAATGTTGGACCAATATTGGTTAAAATGGCAATCACTGACCAATAAAACCAATATTCTTCCGAAATTCTAGCCAATACCTGGCCAATATCGTTCTACTTTATTGAAACCGATACTGGACCAATATTGGCCTGACCGTTTGAGCCAATACTGTGCCAATATAGTTCTGCTATATTGAAATCAATATTGGGCCAATATTGGTCTGAACGCTCGAGCCAATTCAGGGCCAATATAGTTCTACTTTATTGAAACTAATATTGGTCTGAACGTTCAGGCCAATACTCGGCCAATAAAGTTAAGGTATATTAAAATAAATATTGGGCTAATATTAGTCCGAACGTTCCAGCCAAAACTGGGCCAATATACTTCTACTTTATTAAAACCAATATTAGGCCAATATTGGTCCAAAAGTTCTAGCCAATACTGGCCCAATATTGTTTTACTTTATTAAAACCAATATTTGGCTAATATTGGTCTGTCTGTTTGAGCCAATACTGGGCTAATATAGTTCTGCTATATTGAAATTAAATTGGGCCAATATTGGTCCTACCGTTCGAGCCAATACTGGGCCAACATATAGTTCTACTTTATTGAAACTGATATTGGCCAATATTGGTCTGAACATTCTCGCCCATCATGGGCCAATATAGTTCTACTACAGTGGAACCCCAATTCTACGTTTTTCATAGGACCAGGGGTAAAAAACGTACGAAACGGGAAAACGTTAAATCAGGGTTACAAATAATTTAAGGATATTGTTCAAAAATTGATTATTTTTCACATTCCCCTCTTTTCAAAAGT
>JAQGBW010005658.1:0-11688 GCA_034698625.1 Julus scanicus
ATTAATAAACAAGTTTGAAAAATGTCCGTTAATTTGCATTCTCATGCTGCCACCTGCTGGCAGAATGTGCAAATTAATGCAGACATGTTCTACTGTATCTACATTATAACCTGTCTAAATGCATACTCTTGGGAAAGGTGAAAAATATGCTTCTAGACAGGTTCATTTATATACGAGTTACCCAGTCGGGACTCACAGATGTTATATGCATTTAGAGAGGTTATTCAATTAGACAGGTTTAACTATATCCAAATTAAAACCTGTCTAAATGCATACTCTTGGGACTAGGGAAAAATATGCTTTTAGACAGGTTTGCATTTATACAGGTTCATTTATGTATGGGTTACCAAGTCGGGACTGGCACATTTTATGCATTTAGAGAGGTTATTCATTTACACAGTGTGTATTTAGACATGTTCTACTGTATCCACATTAGAACCTGTCTAAATGCATACTCTTGGGACTGGTGAAAAATATGCTTTTGGAAAGGTTCATTTATACATGAGTTACCAAGTCGGGACCGAAAGATTTTATGTATTTAGAGAGGTTATTCAATTTGACAAGTTCAACTGTATCCAAATTAGAGCCTGTCTAAAAGCATACTCTTATGACGGGTGAAAAATATTCTTTTAGACAGGTTCTGCATTTAAACAGGTTTATTTATATATGGGTTACCAAGTCGGGACTGGCACATTTTATGCATTTAGAGATGTTATTCATTTATACAGTGTGCATTTAGACATGTTCTACTGTATCCACATTAGAACCTGTCTAAAAGCATACCCTTAAGGCTGGTGAAAATTATGCTTTTAGACAGGTTTTGCCTTTATACAGGTTTATTTATGTATGGGTTACCAAGTTGGGACCGGCACATTTTATGCATTTAGAGAGGTTATTCATTTACACAGTGTGCATTTAGAAATGTTCTACTATATCCACATTAGAACCTGTTTAAAAGCATACTCTTGGGACGGGTGAAAAATATGCTTTTAGTCAGGTTATGCATTTAGACAATGCACTTAAAGGAAAAAATTTAAAAACTTCAGTTTTTCTGCATGCAGTTTCACTTCAAAAGTTGAGTTTTTCTAAAGTTTTTCTTAAGTTCATTTTTGGCATGGGTTACAAAGTCGGGACCAGCACATTTTATGCTTTTAGAGAGGTTCTACTGTATCCTCGAATTGTACAGTATACTCGTATACCATAGTATACGACTATACAATTCAAAGTGTCCCATTTGTCGCAACAAGAGCCAACAACAACAATAAGACAAAATGAAATTTTGATAGGCCATGTCCCCTCCTCCCAGTGACCCAAGCAGCGACCTAAAGGCTGATTAGTGTTCGCAATAAAACCGGACAAGGACATCATTCTGTCAACCCATGTGGAGGAATGCAGAAGTCTAGAGGGGTCGCCCCCAAATGAATCAAAACCAACTAACCATTCCGCTCGTTAAGTCTTAAAAATACGTTAATTGGTAACTGGAGCTGGAACACAAGTCAAGATTTCAATCTGAAGACGGCATGTGCAGCTTGTTGGTTTTTGGAATTTTTGGGGGTTTAGCCGCGAGAAAATCAACGGCCATTTTGGAAACGACACCCCAGTTAGTATCCATCCTAGCGTTACATGCTCATTTTTTATTACTAGGGAAAGGAGGGATATCCTCACACCCTTGCTATCGAGGACCCTAACCGTTGAGTGACAATGTGCTCTACCGGGCCCTCAATTGTTTTACCCCTGGGAGCTCCAAGTGGTGTAAAATGCAGGGTAACCCTCATCCAAAAACTTTGCCAGAAATTTTATCTCAATTTGAGTAGTGGCACAAAAAACTTTTGCGATTATTATCTGTGATGTAATTTTCTTATAACAATTTGTGAAATTTAACTCCGAATTTGTGGGAAATAAACAAGAATGGGAAACTTAAGTTGATAATGGGATTTTCTTATATATAGGAGAACCTGTGTAAATGAATAACCTCTCTAAAAGCATATTTTTCACTTTTCCCAAACGTATGCATTTAAACAGGTTCTACTATAGTTGCAACTTCCCAAGATGGTTCCAATTTCAAAAATGGTTTGTTTGTTAATAAATTTGCTGGCAAAAATTCAACCATAATTCAAGAATTTCAAAAGGTTCATTCTTTACATTTTCAAGGACCCCTCGCAGGAATAATTACACAAAATATTTGGCAAAAGAGTCAGACATTGTCCAGAAGAAAAAAAATAGGTCTTTTTGTTTTTTTTTGTACAAAATTGTGTCTATTATCAGAAATTTCCCGACACGAACAGAAAATTCCTGCATATAATATAGCGTTGTGAACGTATTTCAAGGACCCCTCGCAGGAATAATTACACAAAATATTTGACAAAAGATTCAGATATTCTGATATATTCATAATATGAAATTATTATCTATATAAATTTTTTCCACCTGAGAGCCATAATACGTGAATTGCTATTTTTGTGAGGTCATACAAGTGCAGTAGTAATCCATTTTTTTTTTTTTTTTTTTTTTTTTGGATCCCTTTAACCTTTGTCACCCCTCATCCCACGCAACAGCTTTTCACCAAAATCTACTTTGAGGGGTCATTCAAACAGGACGTCCCCAAAATTCCTTCAAAAATTGACCACTCCCTACCCCCTGTCCACATTGTGTTCATTTCAGCCCAGACCCCTCCCTCTTGGACGTCCTTATTTGTTTTGGAAAAGTAGGGTGTCCAGGAAATTTGTTGGAACATACAAAGGCCCATCCTATAAATTTCCAAGCACCAACCTCGCTACCAATTCCTTCAAAAATTGACCCCTCCACATTGTGTCCATTTCAGCCCAGATCCCCTCCCTCATGGACGTCCTTAACTTTTTTTGAAAAGTAGTGTGTCCAGAAATTCCACATTTTTCTGATTATCAGAAATTTCATGACCTAGAAGGGAAATGAAATTCCAGCATAAATTTGGTGTTTAACACAAAGTTAGGCATAATACCCGACTTTCCCGAGGTATTAAAAATTCAAGTACATTTTAGATTGGGGACACATTTCTTCTGGTGTACAATTCCCTTTTCACTGACCTTTAAAACTCAAACAAAAAATCCAAAAACTGAAAAATACAAACATTAGTGGACGTCCATAATGTCTTTCCCCCTCCCTCCCCTTGTCCACTTGAAAGCAGAACCCCCACCCCCTCTTGAGGACGTCCTTTTTGAATGGCCCTGTCTAGGGCAGCATTGTTGCAAACAACACTAAACCTAAAGTTTTGTTTGAAACAAGGGTTGGAACCTCTTTCAGTATCATCCTGGACAACCCTCTCCCATAACTCAAACTATGGAGTAAGACAATGATGCATTGTATTATCCAAACTCTGCAGGGGGGCATCTCACCCCCATGAGAAAATTTCAAGCTGGCTTTAAACCTCCTTCTGTGATCCCTTGCTGTTTATGGGTCCTTTGAAACTGGATTTCCCTACACAATTTTCGGCTCTCTTTTATATGTTGCCTTTTATTGTGACATGCTTATTATCTTCAAGGTTTTCGAACCCAATTTTATAATGCTTCTTACAATAGGCATACTTGATTTCGAGTACATGAGTACATGCATCTAAATGAATATTGTAGGTCCTAGACTGGTCAGTCTGGTCCCAACTATTTTAATGCATTTTATTTTAGACATTATGCATTAATGTGTAGGGGAGTCTAGGGAGCATTGAGACACTTTTTACTAAAACATTTTTTGTTTATTCAATAATTGTCCTATTGATAAAAAATTGTGATAATATGTGGTTTAACTAAGTGGTTGTGTATGAACTTTTTACCCCACTCATCCCAGGTGAAAAAAACAATAGAGATTTCTATTGTTATTTGGAACGTTGTTTTCTATTGGTATCATCGAATAGAAAATTTCTATTGGTTTTATTGGTTCAATTGTTTTCTATGGTTTTCTATTGTTCAGTCAATACAGCTAAACCATAGAAGTCAACAGAAGCCAATAGAAGTCAATACAGGAACCACAGAAAACAATTGAACCAATAAAACCTATAGAAATTTTCTATTGGGGGCCATAAAGTGTCCAAATAACAATAGAAACCAATAAAAATCTCTATTGGTTTCTATTGTTGTTTTTTTTACCAGGGATGGGGTAAAGTGAGACACTTCAATTCCCTCAATCATTTAGCTATGTTAAACATACAAATAATAATTATCAAAATTGACAACAATTACAAAAAAAAATGCAATTGTTTTCTATGGTTTTCTATTGTTCAGTCAATACAGCTAAACCATAGAAGTCAACAGAAGCCAATATAAGTCAATACAGGAACTATAGAAAACAATTAAAATCAATAAAGTGTCCAAATAACAATAGAAACCAATAAAATCTCTATTGGCTTCTATTGAGTTTTTTTCACCAGGGATGGGGTAAAGTGAGACACTTCAATTCCCTCAATCATTTAGCTATGTTAAACATACAAATAATAATTATCAAAATTGACAACAATTACAAAAAAAATGACAATTCAAAGCTTGTTAAGTGAATGTGTCTCACCTTACCCCATGTCTCAATGCTCCCCAGTCTCCCCCCTATACTCTTTCGGCAAAGTCACTGACACAAAGATTGAAAGTCGAATATATATATATATATATATATATACTTAACCCGAATGTGGTACATTTTTCTGGCTAACACCCTATAAAGGCAATATGTACTCATTTTAGTTAACGCCCATGTGTTCTATTCGAAAAGTTGAAAGATGGTACATAGTTTGAAGCTTCATGGGTGGTTAGATTTTCAAACCAAAACTTAATACTGGAATTTGTCTCAGCCCTTTCCCGAAACGAGGAGATACGCCAAAAATAGACCAAAAATGTCCGCAAAAACCAGCCAAAACTTAAACAAGACTTGACATATGGCGAATCATCACTCTCGAGATACAGTTAGTGTTCTGTGAGCATGGTGAAAACAGCCATTTTTTTTTTTTTTTTTTTTTTTTTTTGGGAGGGGGATCCCTTTTTTCAGAGTTTTTAGGTGCGCCCAAAGTGCACGTGCTTTGGTAGACACACGTGAGATTTCTCTTCAGACGCCCCACTGTAGTAACAAAAAAAATATTGCCAAGCACCAAATTCGAAAGCATCAGGAGGTCCTTTAGCAAAATTCTAACTGACAAGTATTGTTTTTTAACCTTTGGCAAGATGAGAAACTGGGAGAGTCTACACACGTGTGTAGGCGCGCCTATAAACTGTGAGTCATAAAAAAGTAGAACCCAATAAAAAAAAATCACAACTTTGTGAAAAATGCGTCGATTTAAATGAAATCTGGCACTTACATAAAACACTAGTGTAGGTACAAAAAACTTGTTCCGGACATGCGACAAATCTTGGATTTTTTCATTTTTCAACAACTCACAGTGCACGAGAAACAGTTGAACTGCTGCAACGGGAAACGCCACAGTTCATCGAACCTGACTACTGGCCACCAAACAGTCCGGACTTGAATCTGGTGGACTACAAAATTTTAGAGTTCTCCAGGAAAAGGTTTACGAATCGAAGATTAATAATATCGAAGACCTGAAAGTACGAATTAAGAAAACTTGGATTGAACTCGACCAGCGTATAATCGATTCGTCAATCAAAGAATGGCGCGTTAGACGCCGGGCTTGTGTAAAGTCCACCATAGAACATTTTAAGCATATTTTAAAATTCATTTTTGTTATTACACTATTGTTCTATGTAAGTTTCAAATTTCATTTAAATGAAAGCATGTTTCAAGAAGTACTGATTTTTTATTAGGTTCTACGTTTTTATGACTCACAGTGTATACTACAGTGTACTGTACTTGTACTATAGAGCATGATTCCGCTGCAATCGCAATCAGTGTTTCTACTCATGAGTACAATTTGCTTAAGTCTCATTACTATAGTACTACTCGTACTATGGAGTATGATTCCACCTGCAGGTAATCGTAATCAGTACTTCGGCTCATGAGTACATATTTGCCCAATTCTGATTACTCATTTCAATGACAATTGATTACATGTACTGTACTTGTACTATACGTAGAATATAATTCCACTACAATCATAATCAGTACTCCTACTCATGAGTACAAGTTGCCCAAGTCTGATTACTATACATGCTCATAAAATGGAGTATGATTCCACAGGTACTCGTAATCAGTACTCCTACTCATGAGTACAAGTTGCCCAAGTCTGATTACTATACTGCTCATAAAATGGAGTATGATTCCACAGGTACTCGTAATCAGTACTCCTACTCATGAGTACAAGTTGCCCAAGTCTGATTACTATACTGCTCATAAAATGGAGTATGATTCCACAGGTACTCGTAATCAGTACTTCAGCTCATGAGTACACACGTGCTCAATTCTGATTACTTATTTCAATGACTACTGACTACATTTACTGTACTTCTACTATAGAATATGATTCCACTGCAATCATAATCAGTTACTCCTACTCATGAGTACAATTTACCCAAGTCTGGTCAGCATTGGCCAATCAAAATATATTGTTCAGTTGTAAACTATTATTGTTTTGAGATTTCAGATTTTGACTGTAGTCCTGTTTATTAACATCAATTGTTGGTCATAAAATCTAAGTCTGGGATATATAATCGTGACTATTTTTATAATTTAAAAATGCAATTGATTGTCGAGCAGACAATTAGGCGTCAACAACACAAGTACAGACATTGTAACAAGATAAAAAAAAGCCACGCACAACGATTTAATCTGGAATTTACAATTAGTTTAATTTTAATAAGGTGGTGGGTTTTCTCTTGTAATAAACTAAAACTCATAAAACCGTTAGGTGTTTTTATGCTGAGCTAGCAGTAAAAAAATCAATGATAATCAAGATGAGTATCTTGGAACAGGTATTTTTTTTAACAAAGGAACTTCCTTTTACTGTCTTCTTAAAAACGTTTAAGAACTGGACTTGAGGAATGAATATTTATTACTGTATCCTACTCGACCAAAAGAGCCAAGGGATGGGTGGTAAAAAAGTTGCAGCTGAAGAATCCAGTTGGTTCTCCCCCCACAGGGCTTTTTTGTTCACTTTTAATACGTTTGGACGGGTATCTTTACACGAGTCTCTCTTGATTGGTTTATGGCCCCAGGGCTCTTGTTGAAGAGCTCCCACTTCATTGAGCCGGCCGAAAAGGGGCCCAGAGAGAACAGGTAAAACTAGCAGAGGTCTTCAGCTAACCTGCTTCACCTTTGCAATACAAATCATTGAAATGTGAAAGGGACCCCGTGGCTTAACAAGAGGGAGAAAATGAGCACATTCTTATCCTTGGTATACACAAAATTGCTTTAGCGGCTTCTTAAAGACCCACCAAGTCCAATTATGCAGATGGTGAGAATTTATGCCATTTGGTTGTCATATTGGGGGAAGGGAAAGGAGGATGAGTGCACACTATATTAGTATATGCAGTTGTTGTGTCCTGATAGTGCAACAACATATGGCTAAAGGTGTGTATGCACCAAAAGAAACATCAAGACTCATGAAACATTCACATGTTACTTAGATGTGTCCGTGAAACATGTGTCAAAAACGGCAATTTTCTGACACATTTTGTTGTTTCCTGATTGCTGGAGAGACGGTCCGGATCAAAGGAAAAAATGTGTGTCCTGGTTAAGGCGCTTTTACCAAGGCCTGTACAAGATGACGTTGCTCATCGCAATACAAGCTTTCAGTTTAAAAAACGTCTCCTGCGAAACTGAAAGCACTTGTTAAAATCGTCTATTTCATGAAATACAGACGTTGACAAGAGCGCTGTATTAGCCAATATGAAGCATTTGTAGAACTAGTGTTGGGTCTTTGAAATCTTAAAAATCGCCTTGTATAGTGATATCCCATTTTACGCTACAGTTTAATAAAAACATAATTTTCCTAAATACCCAAGTAATGCACAACGTTGGCCCAACCGTTGGAGTTTAGTTGGCAACGTTGGCGAATTGTTGGCAGCCAATGGTTGCCCAATGTTGTCATATGGTACAGTAGCCAATCATCGGGAGCAAATTGTACTCATGAGCAGGAGTACACCTTACGATTGCGGTGGAATCATGATACTATACATAGTATAAGTAGAGTACCTGTAATCATGCAGTAGTCATGAAATGAGTAATCAGACTTGGACAAATTGTACTCGTGTGCAGAGGTGGTACTGCTTACAATCAGTGGAATCATGATACTCCATAGTATGAGTAGAGTACGCGTAATCAGTAGTCATTTGAAATAAGTGCAGATAGCCAATAGGTTGGCCCTCGTGTTAAGTTACTCATTTTCGTTACTCAAATGTTTTCATTATACTAAATTATTGACTTAAAAACTCGATTACATTGGTACTCATAATTTCAGATTACGTTAATACTCAAGGACATTTATAATCACCCATTTTTAGTACATTTTTGTAATCGTGTGCATTGTACTCGTACATTATGAGTACAGTTGCATTCAATTACTTTTGTACTCGAACCTATTCAGTACATTTGGTTCTTCAATTACTCTTTGTACTCGGACCTCACATTTATTCAATGTTCTCCATTACTGCCCATGCGACACTTGGACAAGGCATTTATTAATGGCCCACATGCATGGCGAAATTTGTATAAGGTCCATTGAACAACTCTGAGTGATTGTAGGCTCAAATGTTAACTTGGCAAACACTTTATAAAAGGATAAGCTCGACCTTTTTATTAACCTCATATATTTCTATATAGTTAGCATATACAGCATTCTATAGGCCCTTTCTATCTAAAACGAGTGTTTGAGAAGGGTTTTTTCTAGAAACTTTTACCATTCCCAACTTTGTCGACATTTACAATTTAGCCAAATCTGCATATCGTTTTCTGTTAAACAATAGTCAAATGTGTTCAGTTCTTTAGCACACATGTTCCTTTGTGCACGGATTTAGTGGCTATTTGCTCTGCAGTGTCTGTTTTACATTTTGATTGCTACTTGCATAAATTTGTTACAAAGGACGCCATTGTATACAAGTACAGTTGACAGTTCTTTTCACTATTATGTGCATGAACTGTATATTATTTCAGCTGTCTGACAAAATGTCTTCTTTGTAGCTTGATATGCCTTATTTACGTGAACAAAAGCTATTTCCTTTTAAGGGATGTTAAAATGTACATCTGGATTATTTATATTACAATACCTAAATGGACGCTATAGTGTGAAAACTACATTGAATTGTAGAAGGATTGATTTGAGTACAAAGACATCCCATCCCGTCTTTGCAATTCTGAAATGTTAACAACAAACTATCAACAAATCAAAGCTGTATATATTGTGGATATTAATTTTATATATATATATATATTGTGGATCCCCATGAAATCCGCATGAAATCCTAGAAATGTTACAAATTTCAAGCCGATTTGGCAAAATATAAAAGAGAAATTGTAACTTTGCATTAAAGTAATATATATTTTTTTGCCGTAAAAGTGCAATTTTTCAATTTTATGAATACAATTATTCTGCTTTAAAAGTGTGATTTTTCTGATTTTGGAATGCAATTTTTTTTTCATTAAAATCTGCGATTTTTCTGTTTTAGAAATGCAATATTTCTGCATTAAAAGCGTGATTTTTCTGATTTAGAAATGAGATTTTTTCTGTTTTAGAAATGCGATTTTTTTGCGTTAAAATTGCGATTTCTCTTAAATAAAAATGCACCTTTTTTAAGTAAAAATGCGATTTTTAAGGTAAAAACTCACTTTTGCTGCATCTAAGGTAAAAATACACTTTTTTTTCAGCAAACGAGCAATTTTTCTGCATTGAACGTGCGATTAAATTTTTTTTAGGTAAAAATGCATTTTTTTCTCCTGGCGTGTTTTAGAAATGCACTTTTTCTGCGTTAAAAGTGCGGTTTTTCTTACGTACAACTGCAATTTCTATTTCACCAATTATTCCAGGTACTAAATAAATATTACGAATATCTTAATAATATTCTTCCAAATATTAAAATGCATTTTTCTGTATTTTTTTTTTTTTTTTTTTTTTTTTTTTTTTGATTTTTTAATATTTTAATAAATTTTTGAAAAATTATATCAATTTGAACTTGTATATAATACTGCATTAATTGCACGTCGAATTTCCATTTCATAATTCTTATATTGATAAAAACCTACTGACATCAACATGTTTCCCCTCTTGTACCTAGGTACATATATAACCTGGGGCAAGGTGTATAACAAGTTGCAATTCAATAGTCCCAGCCTCCTTCACGCCATAAACCCTATTATTTTTAACTTAGATAGTACGTGGTTTAAAAACCTGACCTAGTCTTAAGCGTTTGCCAAATTATTCCCTTCCCTAAAGTGTTCACCTCCTTCCCTTCAAAACAGTCTAACCTTTTATTACGTGTTCCTAAAAAAAAATATAAACTTGCACGCAATATACAGGTATGCACCTGCACCGGTATATACAATGTACACTGATAACGTATCGGTATAGCCAAATTATATGTCAAGGTTTGATAATGATGACTTTTTAAAAGCCACTTAATTATGACAAGTGTACCACAAACTAGATCATTGTAATAGATCTCAAAAGATGGCAAACCCAAATTTATGGTTTTAGGCTTTATGGAAAATACAAGAGTCAGACATTTGACAAACTTGCTGTATTTTGACACAACATCTTCTCTACCAAAATCAGTTTGTGTGTAAATCTGAAAATGCTTTTTAAAGCCGTGTCTCCACTGAAGGCAACATAAAACACGCAAACAGCAAACATACAAACATTCAAGACAAAACTGCAACAATGAATTTCATCAACATGTTGCGGAATGCTGAGGTGTCTCCATCAAAAGTTGCCAGAATAAGTTAACAAATGCGTCCAGTTTATGGCGCTTTTAACAAGTGCCTTACAAAACATTCAGGTCCTTATTTGAGCACATGGCTGAGCATGCCAAGTGATAGGCGAAATGTTGACGAAACCATGGTTCTGGCAACAAAAAACCCGTCATAAGTTTTCTCAAATGTCACGGTAGGCAAACTTTTTTCTCGATTTGTTTCAGCAAACCATGTTCCCTTCCGTGGAGACGCGGCTTAACGGGGTTTGAAACCCTATTCTTTCCAATGCAATGAGTAAATTTGCAAGGACACTCACAGCCAAACAAAAAGAGATTAAATAAAAATAAAAATTATTTAAAATAGCTTGATAAATCAGCAACGTCATTCGCTTGTCGTTTTTCACTTTACATAGTAGATTTTTTAAATTTAAATTATTATTTGAATTTTTCACTCACAACTTGTTTATCTCATGCTGCCACCTGCTGGCAGCGTGTGCAAAATAATGAACATTTTTCAAACTTGTTTATTAATTTTAAAAAAATCTACTAATTTAAAGGGTAAAACAACAAGCGAATGACCTTGCTGATTTATGAAGCTATTTTAAAAAAAAAATATTTTTATTTAATCTGTTTTATTTTGGCTGTGAGTGTCGTTGCAAATTTACCCATTGAAAAGGATAGGGTTTCAAACCCCCGTAAACATGGTGCGTTGCTTTTCTCGTAAACGGAATACTTGCCAACTGGAGTACTTTCTGGATGGTGTTCAACTAACTGTCGTTGATACTGTCAAGTATCTGGAGGTTTATATTAAGGGGGTATAGTACCTATCACTTTCAATGGGTGAAATTTCAAAACACAATCACAGCCAAACAAAAAGAGATTA
>JAQGBW010005659.1:0-11683 GCA_034698625.1 Julus scanicus
ATTATTATTATTATTATTATTATTATTTAAAAAAAGCAGTAGAAAATACATTCAAAAAGACAGCTGCGTTTTGGGAAATCGATGCTTACATTAAATATGGGTTTGGATCAAAAGCAGACCGAGAGGGTTGTAAAAAATACTTAATTACATTCGAGTAATTAAACACACTACTCAACGCCGAAAGGGGGCGCCCCGCTTTCATCTCGTTTAAATATTAAATGGATATAAGCAGCGCCCTCCATGGAGAAACAAAGAAAAGCCACGCTATGCAAACACAAAAGTTTCCCCAAAGGCAAAATTTTCATTAAAAAATATAAAAAACGCACATGTTACAATGTGGAAAATTGTGGACTTTATAACGATGCTTTTCCCACGAGAGTGCACTAGAGTCGCTAACAAATTATACGAGAAACCTCCTGTGGGGCAAAATATTTACCTTAATTAAATGAAGGGGGTGAATAAATTTAAATGTATATATGGGCACTGTAATAGACAGTGTCTTATACCATATATCTACAATGATAATATTTTCAAAATCACTGTTCTGTAAAATATATGGTAATATCTTTTATGATTTAAGCATATGTATATAACAAAATAATGTAAACACTTGTAAAGGCTCCATATTTCTTTATTAATATGATTTTGGGCCATCTTTGGACCATATGCACAATATTTAGCCATGGATAAAAGATATTTAATTTTTGAATGATCATATATACAAAAGCTGTTCTTAGACTTCGAGAGTTCATATGTATGGACCAGGAATGCATGTAAAGCACATGTAGTAATATTCATTTCTGGTATGATAATTGCTAGCCATATATAGAAAATTCATTCATGTCCATACATGTTTCCGCCACCCGTTTAAATTCTTTTTTGTTCCACATGGACTCTGACTCGACACACTGATGCAAACTCTACAGTGCATTAACAAACGGAAGAAGAACATTCCGAATTTGTATCCATAGTTCTTTCAGTAGAGCCAACACAACCACAATCCTCCATCCTTTTTACAGGATCGATGCAAGCCTCTCTGCAAGAGGTTCTCTTGAAGAGGGTTTGGTGAATGTCGCCATTTTTTCCCCCGTCATTTCCTCTGTTGTTCCCCGTTGCAGAAGTGCTTTTGCCTCTGCTGTTGCTATCCCATACAACCCAAAAAACTTTTTTTCTCTCATTTGGGAAGCAGTGGAGGCCTATAGGCGTTCCTCCTGCGCACTCCAATTAGATTTCACGCCAGTTTGGATCGATCACCGATGCAGTTGCAGAAGCAGCAAAGGAGGAGGATGAAGACGTCGATGTTGCTCAAAAGAGAAGGCCCATTGCAGCATTCCTATGCTACTGTGCACTTGCTTATACTGAGTGGAGATGAGATAGAAAAGTATACGGGCTAGGGAGGGCCATGGAGGGTGTACGAGTGTCCCCTTAAAGTACACAGAGGGGATTAGAATAGCAGGGCATCATGGAGGGACTGGGTTTCTAAGCCTGTTCACACATCCCAGCTACTTTTGTATACGTACATATTTAAAAGAAATGTAGTACGTCTTTATAACTAAAAAACTAAAGTTTTTGATTTTTAAGTCTAATTTAGGCTTAAAAAAATATTTTCAAAATAACTTACTACTTACAACTGTGGAATGGCATTCCTTACTATGACATTTAAGCTTCTACCTTATATAGGAAATAGGCTGGCAGCTACAGCCGTAGGAGCTTATTTCGGAGCATGCGCACACTCTCATCCTGAGAAATAAACGTTTCCGGCTATCACATGAAGAAATCTAGCAAGTACCTTATATTAAGGCCGCAATAATATGGCTTGGCATTCCATTGTCACTAAGGTTTAAAGCTATACCTCCCAGTATTTTTATAATTTAATCTTAAATTTGCCTCTAAAGTGGCATGTCAAAATTTCGTACCTTACCGTTCGTGAATCCGGCCACACCTCATTCGCAATTTCGAATATTAGGTTTGGTCGCAATGACGCACAAAGAAGTAACAGACTGTAAACTTATGACAAACCAGTAAAATTTAAAAATTCCTAATGAACCAAACATGGAAATCCAGTTAAACCAGTTTTTATTAAAGAAATACCGAATAAATTTGTATTGTGAAAAAAAAAAATTCTTGTCAGAAGTGGGGTTCGAACCCACGCTCTCGTTTGAGAACCAGAGCTTAAATCTGGCGCCTTAGACCACTCGGCCATCCTGACATCCATATAGCGCACATATGTTTCGATTGATCGGCCAGCATTCAGTGTCAATATTGAAAATGAGTTATATTGTCATATAGTAGTTGTAAATCATAAATGCTAAGTTCGAGTTTTGAAAAAGTAGTATCGTTTTTGTTTGGTTATAGTTATTTTACATGTCATTCGTTATTTTCCATGAGAATTACTCCAAATAAATATGGAAATTTAATATTCCTTTTAATGCAGGTTTGTAGCATACACGCGTGTCAGGATGGCCGAGTGGTCTAAGGCGCCAGATTTAAGCTCTGGTTCTCAAACGAGAGCGTGGGTTCGAACCCCACTTCTGACAATGTTTTTTTTTTATTTATTGAATTGTTTTATATAGTCCTACTTTTACTTAGAAACTGTTGTATTATCTATGTAATGGAAATTTATTAGATATTTTAATGTTTAGTTATTTTCGATTCAACTTTTGCAAATTTTGGATTTTACGCCACTTTGCTGGAGAACTAAAGATTCTAGCCATGTTTAAGTTCCAATTTTCAATTGAGATTGTTGGTTTGAGTCATGCTGCTTATTTCTTAATTTGAAACTTGTTTTACAATAAAATAATATTAAAATAATATAGAAAATCAAAATATAGGTCCTTTTAATGGAGGTCTACAAGTTGAATATGTTGCAGGATGGCCGAGTGGTCTAAGGCGCCAGATTTAAGCTCTGGTTCTCAATCGAGAGCGTGGGTTCGAACCCCACTTCTGACAATATATTTTATTATATATATATATATATATTTTTTTTTTGTAAGTTATTCTTAACACATTCTAAAAGACTTTCCAGAAAAAATACTTCAGTTTTTAAATTACGAAATAGAAATGATATTTTAAAATGCAGCATTTTCATTGAATCGGAAATAACTAAACATTAGAAATATCTAATAAATTTCTATTAAATAGATAATACAACTGTTTCTAAGCAAAATTAGGACTAAATAAAACAATTTAATAAACATAAAAAAGTATTGTCAGAAGTGGGGTTCGAACCCACGCTCTCGATTGAGAACCAGAGCTTAAATCTGGCGCCTTAGACCACTCGGCCATCCTGACACACATTCAATTTGCAGACCTTCTTTAAAAGGACCTATATTTAGATTTTCTATATTTATTTTAAAAATATTTTAAAAAAAAATGCCATTTAAAAAATGAAAACGATTTCTGGGAGGAATGTAAAACAAGTTACAAATTAAGAAAGCAGTTGACTCAAACCAACAATCTTAATTGAAAACCAGAACTTAAACAAGGATAGAATCTCTTTGATCTCCTGCAAAGTGGCATAAAATCAGAAATTTGCAAAAGTTGAATGGAAATATTCCAAATATTAGAAATATCTAATAAATTTCCATCAAATACATAATTAAATAGTTTTTAAGTAAAAGAATGAGTATAAAACAATTTAATAATTAAAAAAAAAAGTATTGTCAGAAGTGGGGTTCGAACCCACGCTCTCGATTGAGAACCAGAGCTTAAATCTGGCGCCTTAGACCACTCGGCCATCCTGACACGATAAAACAAGCGCGCTAACGTAGCAGCTGAGGAAAATCACGTTTATTCCACTACAAACTGACCTTCGAGTAAGCGAAAAGAAATTTCCTAACCATTTGATTATAGTATAAATAAATGAAAAGTGACGTATAAGTGAAAGTGATACTAATTTTCTATTAATCGTGCGGAAATTGACGCCAGGGGGCATTAGCTCCCTGACAATTCCTCAAATACAGAGCTACACAATCGTTGATGAATGAATATTATATGCGCATTTAGTTATTTATCATATTAAATAATTCGTGCATTTACATTCTAATATAACATTTAATAATATTTAATAATTAGATACAATAATAACTATTTTTATAAAATATTAAATTTTCCCGCCAATTTTTTAAATAAAAATAAATTGAGTTTCAATTCAATTTCGAATGCGAAAGAACTGCGTACAAATGAAAATATAAGAGATGATCATGAAATTGATTTTAGACGATTAAAAATTTGATTTGCATAAAATTGGTTGGAATGCGCATGCGTGAATGCGTTCTTTCAAGCATATTTCAACCGATTTTATGCAAATAAATCGGCTAAAATTAATTGCATCTCCTTATTAAAAATACATTCGTTTAATGAATGGTATTTGCTTTTTGTTAACAAGATTTAAATAAATCTCAAAGACTCGAAAGCGCATGCGCAACTGCAGATTTTCTATGCTGTCAGTATGTCATAGGATTAGTTTACAATTTACTATATTCGATTCCAGCCTATTAGGGGCTGTTCAGCAACCTTTCGACAGGTAGAAACAGCACCTATAAATGCAAGGGCCCCCAAAATGTAGTTCGAGGATTTCAAAAATTATTTTAAAATTTAAACTTTATTACGGCTTTATTTACTTAGAACAAATCACGTGTCATTCCACTAATATTTTAGAAATTATTTTAGATTCTTGCATAAAATTCCACCAAAATATCAGACCCCCGTTACCACATATTATAAGGTAATATACTTTTGGGATAATAAAAATGTCTTAAGGACATCAAAAATGTAGTACAAATAAAACAGCAGCGCCCCCTGAGGTGCATAGAGACCAAAAGGAGAAGTGTAGCCCTCTCGAATAATACTACGTGTCAATAATTAAAGTTGGTGTGGGGGAAGACACCAGGCGAATGGTCATTGGTCAAATTCCGTCCATGGCCGAAGAGGAGTGGCGAAATATTCAACGAGGCCCAAGACGCGTTGCGAAAGGGCAAATGGGACGACGGTTAATTCCCTGACCGGAACCGTGTTTGTCCAGCAAAAGCCCCCTGCATCGATCGATCGAGGGCCGATCGATACGTCCGGTGCAGCGAAATATCGATTCGTCCAGGGGGCTCTGTCTTGGCCCCCACTACGCAAAAAAACAACTCACCATTTCTGCAAAAAAAATCTAACAAAAAAAATAATAATGAAAGATGGCTGAAGGCAATCCTAAACAATGCTGTTGTTCACCAGGTGACGTTGCAACTAGAAAGTACTCCTAGCTTGAAAACTAGGGCCTTATAATTCTTAACACTCATTAATTTTAATTAATACAATCTTCATTTGATTTTGCAAGGTCTATGCATAAATATGAATAATTCTTTAAAGTTAAAGAGCATATCCTTTGGGAGAGAGAAGGACATTTCTTAAGCAACCCTTCAGCGCCCTCTGTGGCAATTCGTTCCACGCGGCCTCCTGGCGAAAGAATTGGGCGCGTGTCTCACTCTGAGTCCCCTCCCTCAGAAACGAAGGGAGCAAGGACCCCTTAAGAGGGAATGGGACAAAGGCCCCACTCGTAGCAGGAGGAGCGTGACAAATGCCTCCACTTTTGACTGCATTTATCCGGCCGGTGTCCCATTGTACATACGGCCGAAAATGTCAACCATTTTTGGAGAAGGCGAATTAATGACACATTTTTTTCCCTAACCCATATCCTCCCCTCCCGTTATAATCCCTACCGCCTCGAGCAGCTTATTAATATATAGCATTCCTACGGGATGGCGCTAGTATCGTAGGACAGCTGACGTCACGCTGGATGGTTACTTTTTTTTTAGTTGAACTCGCCGATAGTCAGTTTATATTTAATTTGGAACAATGGCGATGCAGGTGGAGGTAATTTAAATAAGCATAATATTTCGGTATTTCAATTACTTTATTTCGATCTTACATCAAGTCAGGATGGCCGAGTGGTCTAAGGCGCCAGATTTAAGCTCTGGTTCTCAATCGAGAGCGTGGGTTCGAACCCCACTTCTGACAATACTTTTTTTTAAGGGCCGAATAGACACATCTACATGTATAACACATAAAAAATGGTTTGCACGTGGCCTACACGTTCTCAAAGTGTAATTTCCACTTTCACATTTTTAAAACTTACGCTAAATTTCCCGAATATCACAAAAATCCGTTCCTAAATGAGCAAAATCATGGAAATGCCATGGAACTTTTCTCAATGGCCAGAAAAGTGAAAATGTCTCATCTGAAAATGGCAATTCAAAGTATGGATGGTTATCCATGTATTCAGAATAAATATTTCCCCCAAATATTTTGGAATTGGAAGCGCCACCTAGTATGGTTGAACGGCGCTGCTGGTAGCAGGACGTTAACGGCTTTGGCGACGCCCCTGTGCCGCAGGAGCGTGTAGGGACGCCATCCGATCAATATTGTTGCTCATAGCTAGGGCTTGATTGCTAGCAACATGAAACATCCATTATGCCTATAGTGCGCCAACATTTTACCCCCATATAGTACTTTTCTCGCCCCTTTTCCCAACTGCATGCGACTTCACCATCAAGGTGGGATATGGCTCTGACAGTCACACGAAACTACCTCAGCCCTATTAGTCCTGAACGTCCAAAATGGAAATGGGGGTCACGTTCATCACTTCACGAACGCTGCACTGCGTGTCTTTAATGCAATTTTGCTAGTTTATTATCGGCTCATGGTCTGCTTTATTCAAAGCAAACCCCTTTTCTCCAATTTGAGTGAACATTACATTCTGCATGAGGACTTCTCCTGGTTTCAACAGCGCTGCTGACCCCCATTTTCATTTCCCTCATTTTATACTTGAATTCTGCGGTGAGTAAAAGCAGTCTTCCACATTCAAATTAGGTTTGCCAATTTCTCCCACTCTCGTCATTCTTCAACTACTAAATCCCTTCTCTCCCGTATACAAATCTCATTTTCAACGTGTTATCCCTTTAGCAATTTCATCATTTCTCCCCATTTTTGAGTAACCAACAAATTTATATTCATAAACTTTCAGCCGATGTCACTAACATGTACTTATCTCCCATTCCAGCCACCATGTTCTATATCCAGTTTAAAAGCTAGAGGTTAGGCACTAGAGGGTCAAAGTCAAGTTAATTAAACCCTCATTAAGGAAATTTCGACAGTGACATACACTGTATACGGAATGGACTTTAGTTTCCCACTTTTCTGTATCATTGAATTTGTACATCATTTGCTCCAACTTTTATCATTCTTGTTGTTCACCCTCCACCCCCGTTTCATCAGATTGTCTTTTTTACAACATCGTCATTTTTACGGTAATGCTTTTTTTTAATGTTTTCCCATTATCATCGTCCCGACATCTTCAGTCATGAATTGAAATAGCAGTTAATCCTCCCTATAAATTTCTTCAACATCCAACTATAACTGACGCTCTCTCTATCCATATTTTCCCACTCCCAGAGTCATCTAACCCAAATTTCTCCAATTCCCATCTTAATCATTTCTATTCTCCCAATTTTTAATTGTATTAATTATTCATCTAATCTTCTGTCATAAATTTTACAATTTTTCCCTATTTATCTGCTAAATTAGCATCATCTACTCCCTTTTTCACCTCATCTACCATATGTTTTCAATTCTCATCCTAAAGGTACCAACTCCTAGACTAAAAAAAAAAAACCTTTCCAAACATCATGAAATAGTCGGGCCAGAACTACAAAGGAGGTTGAATTGAATTGAAATGAGGTCAAAGGTGAACTAATTTTTCAAGCGCTTTCTGGAGATTCTTTTTTTTTTTTTTTTTTTGCGAGTCTGCCTCAGTCAATTCTTGTCTGGGGCCCTGATTTGAATTATTTATGCTCTCTCCCATTACTCCAGATCCTCTGTAAAAACAAAACCTGGCATAGACATGCACTGCGTAGTTAAGGCCTGTATAGACAGAAAGGGGAGGAGTGTGGGTGGTAATGGCGGCTCAGCAGCAGCACCTGAGGATCGTTCACTTTCCTAAAAACAACAGGCTCGTTGCCATGGCAATTGCGACGCGTATCTTCCTATAGACCCATAAGGTTTCTCCTTGACTGACTATAGGGCTAAGTATAGTTTTTTTTTATCCCCTCCTCCGGAAAACACGAAGAACGCGCTCGGAGCGTCGTAATTCCCTCTTTGCATCTGAATCTGGATCCACTAATGGCGCTGCTCCTACTTTTGAGAATGTTTTCAGGACGGTTAAATGAGGTACTTGTACGTGTCAAAATGTGTGTTTACTAAAAATTAGTCGTGAAGCAGTCTCTACTAGGTGAAATTTTAGACCAAGTGTAAAACAAAGTTGTGATCAGTTAAAATTACTTACTGATCACAACCTGTTTCAAATATGGTAAAAAATCCATATCGTTCTAGAAACGATATGTTTGGCTAATTTGAATAATGAAAGTGTACTCGTGGAAGTAGAGAAATGTGCTTGAAATTCACCTGAGAAAAGTAGGAAATTATGCTAGAAATTCGTGATAAACACCAGTTTGTCATTAAATTCCCTAAAAAAAATTATCAAATTCTCCAAGTTTTTTTTTTAGACTTTTTGGAAAAATAGTTTGCTAATTGTCTGTGGGAGGTATACTTGAAAATCCTTGCAACATTGTTTACCCCAGAAAGTTGCTATATTTGTCCAAAAATAATCATACGTGTGAATTTATGTCCACCTAAGACACACCTCCATCGGTATACATTTCCATATTTCACCATTAAAGAATCAAATTTCCCTAACGTCCATTTTAGCATACTTATGTCATGGTCACATCTGACCATAAATGTGTTCAGACACATAAAGACAATGTATACCTTATTATGCCATAATTTTGAAATCCTATTATAGAGATCACCAATAAGTCTAAGCTTGTCCCGGCCGTCGTTAACCAACTTCGGAAAGGGTGCAAGTATCAAATTGAACTTTCTTGATTGGAGTATTCGTTGAATAGTCTGAAATTTCATTCGGTCCTTCATCCTAGATCACTTTTCCTAGGTCCACCTCCGCGTAGGTTGTTGCCCGGACAACGGTCAACGCCGAGAGAAAATGTCCCTCCTTTCAGCCGAGACTTGCCCGTGTAAACACCGTCGTTACAACGGGGGGCGACATCCACGGCGCATGCGTCCAAAGCCGGGGGGAGGGGGGGAGAAGGGGGCACGTGACGCCCCCTACCAGCGCCAGAAGGGCCGGGGGACAAAATGCCAGCGGTCGTACTTCGTGGAAGGGTGACAGCTGCAAAGGCCATCATTTCCAAATGCAATAAAGCGAAACTCCCTAGCAGCGAGCGCCGCAGTGACCCAGGTATAGGTGGCGCATAAGTTGCAAAATGTCGATTTTGTGTTGGTTTGTAAATTATATATTTGACCGTGGCAGTAATCACCGAGGTGTATCCCTAGTGGAAACGTGACAAAATTCTGTTTACATGGCCATCATATATATATATATATATATATATATATATATATATATATAGCTTGGTTTGGCTTTACCATATTTGGTTAAAATATCTTAGGTGTTTAATAAGCATATGGAGTAATAAAAACTGATTAAACACATAAGACACGCTTGCCCAGTGTCCTCATCTCAACTTATTTTGAGAACAAGTGCGTAATATTAAAGAATTTACCAGCTTTGTCCGTGTTATTTGGTTCTCCAAGATGGCGGCCTTCGGTACATGACGTCACCCGCGTTGTTTTACTACCCGTTTTCAGTCCTGGGCCATACAAGTAATGAAAGTTTAGATAAAACTCCAGCATGACGCAATAAGTGTGCCTATTTGAACACCATCGCCAATATTTGCGATCGATCACGTGTCCGCCGCGGGAGGGTGGACCGAAATTGCAATTTTGGGGGGTCCCAGGCTACAACCCCGACCCAAACTGCTACTGCGACATAGGGCAACCGAGCAATAAACTCTTAGCAAATTTGGCAATGAGGGAGTTTAGCCATGCGCGAAATTTCCGCACGTTTTATGACTTGAAAAAACCGAAAAATGCATCCGCCAGGGTTTTAGGGGGAGTCCCGCATCATTAAGTAATGTTATATCCAGAACTTACATTTGACGAAACTGTTATAATCTTGGATTAAAAACGGTTTTAATAACTAAAACATTCTGCGACCATTATTTTGAGAATTACAAAATAAATACAGTGCATTCAGGAAAAAATCTCAATGTACACTAACCAATAACTTGCCAGATAAAATGCGCATGTCTTTGTTTATTTGGCACAAAGCATTAAATGTGCCGGTCCCAACTTGGGACCTGTGTATGAATGAACCTGTCTAAATGCATATTTTCACTGGTCCCAAGAGTATGCACTGTATATAGCAGCCATGTAATTTTTGTTCATAAATTATCAAACGTCCATTTATGTCCATATACAGTATGATCCATATTAACACTGTGACCAAAAGAAAATATTTTCTTCCATTATTGGACATAAAACACCATATATGGCTATAAATGTTCCCAGACACATAATATTTGAAGAATATCATGTATGAAACATAATACGGCATATAGGGCCAAAGTGTTCAGGATCCGCTCTGGTTCTCACAGTATTAAAAGGGCACAAAATTACCCAATCTAACTGCTTCTACATCTGAGACAGGTGGCGCTGCGTTCCTTCTACAGTAGTGCCCCCTAGTATCGGTCGTGCCCTATGCATTTCAAATTGGGTAAGTTAAGTGCAAGATCAATTTGAGGAGTGTCCAAATGTTCACCAAATTCAAGGCTTGTCACGACATGCGAGCGCCGTTATATTTATATATCGTGGCACTGACGAAGATGAGAATTGGATTTGATTGGATTTGAGGGAAATATTGAGTGGGGGTATTAAGAGCGGGTGGATACGTTATAATAGTAAATCCTGAGGCGCTAGTCCATGAACATATCTATGACCGGTCGCTATACCAATAAGCTGCAAGAACTGAACTCGATATCTACGCTGTTGAAATGCAAATGTTTGTAGAAATATAACCCACTCGATGTACATTTGTATAGATATCTCAGATGTTTTAAATTTCTGTCAATAGATGGCATTGGCATCACATACATTGGATAACTGCATAGTTCTGGGATAGATACAGGATACTGTATAGAAAACTAATTATTAAGTTAGTGCCAACATTTTTTAAGAAAATAAGTCGTCTAAAGCCAGGTCACCACCAAAGGGAACATAAAGCGGACGCAAGGTTTCTTCAAACAAATTTTCACAAAATGTTTGCTTACCACTTTTGTTTCAGCAAACTTGTGACGCGTTTTTGCGTCCAGATTCATGTTTCTGGAAACATTTTATCGCTCGGGAGGCGGTCTAGATCAAAGGAAAAAAATGCATCCACTACTCGGCTCAGCCATCGGCTCAATTGAAGACCTGTTCGCATTTTTTGGTGCAATAATCACGCACGTGATGACATTTAAAAAAAAAGATGGTCTGTAAATTGCGGGTCTAAAAGGACCATAACATGAGCGCCATAACCGGCTTAACGAAAAAACAATATTTTGGAGCAAACAGTGTTAGGTGAGGTAATGGTAATGCTATCTGCCTTTCATTTGGGCGACCTGGGTTCAATTCCCGGGTCGACTACCATGACTTCCCTGGTAAAAAAGGAAATAGAAACCAATAGAAATCAATAGAGATTTCTATTGTAATTTGGCCACTTTATTGATTTTAATTGTTTTCTATG
>JAQGBW010005660.1:0-11683 GCA_034698625.1 Julus scanicus
AATTAAACATGTAAATTTACTGTTGGTTCCTTGGGTTAGTTTCTGTTCTTTGAGATTTGGCCCAAATAAGCGGCTGCACCAATTAACTGGTGTCCCAATTAAGCGGAATCGTCTGAATTTAAGTTTGGGAAATTTTGTGGAATACGAAATACATGGCGAAGTAACTCGCGAGATTTAATCTCACGTGGAAACACACCTTTATAGCCATAGGTAACGCCACGTGGCTTTCGATTCCGTTGTATATATATATATATATGGATTTGATTTGATAATTGTGAAATTAGTTAACCACCTAGTGTGACTTCGGTTGCATAATCTGCATAACGACCATTGAATTTTCAATTTGTGTGCTGTCAATGGTCTCCTGGTATTCCACGGTTAATACCACGTGGTTGGCTTCGGCCTACTTCTAATGATTGAAAAAAATGGGGACCAAACAACTTGGGCCTATATAACCTGTTTGGCCTGAATGTCAGAAAATGTTGGCCATAGTATACAGATACAATGCTTTTTTGATGTGAACTTTGCTTTTGCTTGTTTCCGAAGCATGTTTCGACAAATACTTTACTCTGAGCTGTAACCTCCATTAGTTTGTTGTGACTTGATTGAGATTAGCGCATGTTGGCAGACACTACTGTACTGCACATGTTAACTAAACTTTAAACATTCCACGATGTATCAGTTATAGACTTGTGTTTGCACAATAGTGGGGCATTTTGGTTTTCGACTATGAAGAAGTTGAAATTTGTCATATCGATGGAGGGTTCTGGAACTTCAGGATGTGTTTCCCCATGGAAATAAACTGTCTCTCATTATTGAGCTGAAGTAGCTAAATGTTAAGATGTTTAAAATTCCAACGTGCTATTTTGTGGGGGATTAAACAAGATATAGTTCGGTTTTGCATAGTTGGTGCTTCCATGATCTAAAAATAACCCATTTTAATTAGTGGTCCATTGTTAGAAGCCCAAATATAATTTCAAAACGTATGGAATGGCCGGTGGGCATTTTAAACACTGAGGATTAACTCATTAAAATTGACTCATTCCATTTTTGACTTATCATTGGTCCTTTCCTAAATGAGTCACCCCTTAGTTAGTATAAAACAACGGGTCCCAAGTTTAGTTAGTGCAGTCTTGTTAAGTAGTTGATCGACTTCACATCTCTTGTGACTAAAAGTTTTCGGATACGAATTCTAACGGATTTTTCGGATACGAATCAAGTTCTAAAGGATTTTTTGGATAAGAATCGAGTTCTAAAGGATTTTTTGGATAAGAATAGAGTTCTAAAGGATTTTTCGGATACAAATCAAGTTTTAAAGGATTTCTCGGATAAGAATAGAGTTCTAAAGGATTTTTCGAATACGAGTCAAGTTTTAAAGGCTTTTCAAAGGTTATCGGATTTTTTGAATATGGCTCCACCCGGTAAGCAGGCGTCCGCTGAAGGACCTGGACGCGGCCGTCGGAGTCGTTGGAGTCGCGGTCGCGGTCGTGCTCGTCCTGTTGATGGTAAGTTTCGGTCCCCGAACAAACTTTTTTGATACGCGAAATTTTGAATTGTGTACCTCGAGTAACTACAATTCACTGAACTTACTTTTTTAATTTAGCAAACTATTCCAAAATATATTTTGATTAGATTAAAGCTTTATATATTGTCCCAGGATAAACATAAAGTGTAGGCCCTAGTTGGTTCGTCGCCTTTTGTTCTAAAATGGGAATTAGGCCTATGTCAACCACCTGGTATTAATTTAGAATTTTAGATAACACAGCATTTTTGGTGGCTTTTTGTTCTTGATGGCACACCTCGTGGCTTTTATGGCCGACCACGTGGTGTCTTCAGTAGCGTCCATTGCGTTTTCAATTTGTGTACCATCAATATACGAGGGTTCATAGTTTTTTTTAAAAAAATTCGGTACCAATGTTGACAAACAGTACTGTATTGCACATGTACTTTAAACATTCCAAGTTCTATCAAATATGGACACGTGTAACGTGTTTCACGATAGTGGTGGTGTTTTTTTATTTTTTTTATTACAAAAAAAAACTTTGGGAATTTTTTTTTTAGAAACATTGGTGGGCTTGAGAAATTGAACTTTTCATATTGCTCAAGGGTTCGGGATATTGTTTTTAAAAGGGGGGGGGGAGGGGATTGTATTTTGGCCATTGAGAGGTTAAAAATGGCCCTGGGACTTGGGCAGCTATACACTTGACAAATTTTAATTCATTTTACGTAAATATTGTCTCAACTGTTTTTTTTTTTGTTTTTTTAACCAAGATGAGATTTTCCTTTATTGCACATTGGAAATTGTTTTAAATTTGAAGTCAAGATGGTCAAGGGTAATTGGAAAAGTAAGGATAGTTTAAAATTTCATTTCATTTCTGGAGGAACCCTGTTGTTGTTGTTGATAATTTAAAACTTAAAAATCTATCATTATTCAGATCTTAAATAAATCTTAGATATTTGAAATATCAATGTACTATTTTAAGGGGGGCTTTAAACAAGATAGTTGGGTATTGCATAGTTAGTGCATGGGCCATTGGAAAAAGGACAAAGTTCTTGTATGTAGAAATTTAATGATTCTGTTCTTGTTGGAACTCTGTCCTGTTGTCAAATTCAATATGGCGGATATGTTTGTAGAAAACCTGCTGTGTTAATAGATTTTTCAGCTGTGCTGAAGTTAACAATGGACTGAAATTGTCGAGGCACGCCACTATTTTTAAGGTTATTCTTGCTTTAAAGTAGTTTCCAGAAATATAATAATGTAGGTTGTAAATAATAATGATAGTAGTCAGTAGTGGTTCTGTGGTTCGTAATAACAGGTTTCTTCACATGAGGGCTGGTAATGCTGTTTCCGCCTGAAATCTTCAAAATTCATTCAAAAATTTACCCAATGTCCATTTTGGAGACGTACTTTGGGAACGTTCCCCCTCCCCCACCCAACAATTTTTGAATTGGGGATAAGACTTATTTTGGATTGACGATAATATCGGATTTTAAATACAATATATCAAGTTTTTAAAATAAGTATAAGTATTTTTGTTTTACAAAACCACTTTTATGCATACTTTTTAGTGGTTAGTCAGGCACATGAAATTTTGGACCAATTTGTGGTCTATAGTAGAGGCCCAAATAACGCATTTCGAAACATAGGGAATGACCTGTTGGACACTTTAAACAGTTGCAGGTGCTGACACTTGGAATTACCCCCTTTAATTAACCATCCCCCCTCCATTTTTGACTTGCGAATGGTCCATGCCCATATAAGCCCCTCGGACCCAGTGAGTTTGGGCAGTCTTGTTCAGTAGGGGATACACTTCATATCGCTTGTGACCATAAGTTTTCTGATAAAAAAGTAGCTGTTATAAAGGATATACAAGTATTATCGGTTTTTTTTGGCCATGTTGGCGTCCGGTGGACCTAGAGGACGTGGCCGACGTAGTCGTGGGCGTGCTCATATTCATGGTAGTGGTAAGTTTCAGTTCCCTAATTTTTTTGGTTTTTTGATATGGTCTGACCACAATTTTTTTGATTTTGTTAGTATTTTTATACTCGAAATTCAATTTGGCTACTTATTGACCCAGGTCAAACTGTAAATGTGGGCCCTAGTTGTTTCGACCCCCATTTCCTCTAACATGGGAAGTATGCCCATTTCAACTAGTTTTAAAGTCCTTTGTATGAATGTACAGTGTTTTTTGATTGGCCCGATTTATAAAATATACATGTTTGCACATTAGTGGGGCATTTTGGTTTTGGAGAATTGCTTTTCTTGGAAACATGGGTTGAAAATTTTCATATTGATGAAGGGCTCTGGGAATTTAGGATCTAGTTGTTAAAATGGGGTATTTCCATTTGGCCTTCGGATTCAACGGTCGTATTTTGGCCGGTGGCAGGGATTTAAAAATAGCAACCCAATTGCAGATTTCGCGGGTAAATGTAGGTTGACCAGAGACTGAAAAAGAGATCCCTACCTCTTCTATACAGCTACTCTGAACCCCTTTTTAATTGTAGTTCTAGAAATGTGGTGTCCACCATGTTTAAAATCCGATTAAGTTGCACAGGGTTCAGAGTTTCTACTACGAATTCCTGACTGAAGAGAAGCTAGATATATGTGGGTCAGATGCCTTGACCTGATTCATCACTGGTGTTGTCTATTTTTAACACAATGGCTAGAATTTCCCCCTCTTTTCAACAAGGGTATGCAGCTTGTAGGAAGTGTGCTTGGACATTGGACTAATATCCGCCATTTTCCATCTCCTCATCCTCCATCTTGTTAAAATATTGGGCATGAGGGGAACCGCTCCTGGGGATATTGGAAATTCGACCAGAATAGTAAGGGGCCATTCAAAAAGGACGTCCTCAAGAGGGGGTTGGGGGAAGCTACACAGTGTGTCCCCTGTCCCAAATGTGCTGGAATTTTGAAAACAGAGGGGTGTTTTGAAATGTAAAGGATAGGCCTTTTTAAATGTTCCAATACATTTTCTGGACACTACTTTTCATAATGTAAAATAAAGACGTCTATAGGTGGGTCTCCACCAAAAGAAACTTACCACACAACAAACATACACTTACAAACATTGATGTGTCCAGAAGTGTTTGCGAACAATGTGGGGCAAAAACCGATGTTTTTGCCCCACATTTTGATGTTTCGGGAGGCGGTCCGGATCAAAGGAATTTGCAACACATGTTTGGAAAAACATGCTGAAAACATTGTTTTAGTGTTTTTTGTTTGTTTGTTTCTTTTGGTGGATATTTAGCTTTAGATGGGGAGGGTGATACGGGATAAAATAGACCACGGGTTATAGAGGGAGATGTCCTTTTTGAATGACCCCTTACTATAATCTTTCACTAACAAGATGGCGACCTGGACAAGGGGAAAGAGAGGTGTCCAAACTGAAGGAAGTGTTCTATTTCTAGATGGTGGACTACTAATATCCGCCATCTTGGGGCTATGGGAAACCACGCCTTCTTTGTGGTGGAGGCTGTACGCGCATGTTAGTAACCATAGTGATACACCACGATGGTAAAAGGCCTTTTGGCCTGGCAAATCTGTTGTCCAAAAGAAAGTTGGTGTTCTTCAACCTTGAGGGAACCAAGGCGAACCACATTGTGGATATAGTTGGCGGCCATGACAGCCTTCGGTCTACATGTAACCCTGACTTTACCCTCGAAACTTATGAAAAGGAAAATGGCTTTTTTTCTTCTTCATAATTTAAACAAACTCATAGGGAACACCCCATGAGTACATACAGTAGCAAAATCCTCAGGTGCTAAAGACAGATTGACACCTTTGTGCTTATTGATCAAATTTGAAGCAACAGGAAACTAGTGTCCATTGTTCTACCCATAATTGGGCCCTACTTTAATAAAAGGCTAATATTTTAATGTCTAGAGCAGGTCCTTAGGAATCGGTGTTCCAATAAAACAGCAGTCAAAATCCTAAGATGCTATGTACAGAATGACACCTCTCTGCTTATTGGTCAAATTTAAGGCTGGGAAAGGCTGAAACTTTTTAATAAAAAGCAAACATGTAGCAGGTCCTTAGAAACCACAGCCAAAATAAAATAGGAGAATTACTTATTTTGTATGGTTAGGGAGTGGGGAAACTAACATGGGGAAAACACGCCAAATATGGCCGCCGGGTCTTTGGTGACGTCACTCTACTTGTCTGTCGTTCCGCCGAATTTCCGTGGCGCTCTGGCTAAGGTCGATTACTGTATTTTTTTCCCCATTTCTTGGTACTAGATGCAAACAAAATGGTGAATGTGTGTCAAGGCGAAACCTAGAGCGTTTGTGTAGTTGGTTTTCGTCCTCTGTTTCCCTTCACTCGCTTTTGCGTTGTCGCATTTTTGTACGTTATTGTTCGTGAAATTTTTGTCAAAATATTAATTTCACCCTCATCACTCTGGGGGGAAAAATGGGTCACGAGGTACATGGGGAATAAGTAGCATGTGTTGCCATTATGATCTTTTTTTTCTTCTCTTGGATGGGAGTGATGTCTAAAAATAAATGGCATATTACGCTATTGAGAACCTGGATGTGGTGCAAATTACGTTTGTAATGCCTACAATGCTTTTGTGGGTACATAATGTAGTCTGTGTAGAATGTACTTGTTGTCAGGTTAATTGGGACACCCGGGAAACAGAAGCAATGGATTTGGCCAGACCTTGAACAAAAGCAATGTTTGATCCATATATTATTGGCTTAGCAATGTGAAAACTATATAATCTCGAGTGTCCCAATTAACATGCTTCTGACTTCATTGTTTAAGGGGGGTATGCACCAGAGGAAACATCTGGAAACATGGACAAACATTCGTTACCTTGGTTGTGTCCCGAAGTTTGGTGAAACATTTGTTAAAAAACTGCCATTTTCAGGAAACAATTCGATGTTTCCTGAATTCCTGGTCAAGGCGCTTCTACCAAGGCCTGTACAGGATGGCGTAACACAGGTTTTTTTTCCCGGAAATTTAAGTGAAACACATTTAGAAAAAACATGTTGGATGTTTGTGTTCAGTGTTTTTTGTGTGTTTCTGTTTGATATTTCCTCTGGTTCATGGATTTTTGAGTTTTTGAAATGAGTTCTGTCCTTGACATTTGTCCAATTCAGTTTTATTATGTTTTACTCTTGGTAAAATACAATTAAAAGTGATTTTCAACAACTTTGTGAGTTTCATACCCACCTTTACGTTTATTTTGCTGTTGGTGGAGACCCAGTTTTAGGTCCTTAAAACAGAAACTGCAGAGATGGTATGATCTAGCTGGGTCTGCATGTTTGTAATATTCTATTATCATAATATATCTAATATTAATACAGAATTTCAGTTTGATTACACTTTGATCCCTACCTGGTTTTGTAGGGTGTAGTTTTACTCGTTAACAATTCATTGTTTAGCTTCACATCTGCTTTCCCTAGTTTTGTATTTCATTCACCAGATTGTTTTCAAAAATATAAACCTAGTCGACTCAGGTGTCTGAAGGCAATTCGATTTGTACGTGTAGGACATTTATTTTAGGGTTTTTTTACCCTTAGGAGAGGCGGTGAGATTTTCCACTTTGAGCAGTAGGGATACAACTATTTATTTGTCCCTATCGTGGCCTTCTTGTGATTCAAACCACCCCCGTTTTTTTATCTGACAGTAGACTGATCCTGCATCTGAGGTCCTTGACCCCAGTTCTCTCCACACTGTGTTTGTTCGATTCCGGTTGGGACTTTGTACAAAATAATACATGACATTAGTTGGCCTTTTTTTTGTGCTTCATATTTATGTTTGTCACGAAATTCCACTTGGAACCAGATTAAACTTCTGGATCTGGGTGGTTTAAATAAACTCCCCAAACAATTAAGATCCATTTAAAAGGGACATCGTTAAGAGAGGGGGGCGGGATTTTCTGGTTAATTAAGTTGTAAAGGTCAGTGAAAAGGGAAATAGACACCAGATGAAATGTGTCCCCAGTGAAATTTGCAGGATAGGCCTTTTGCATGTTTCATAAGAATTTCTGGACACCTTACTTTTCACAAAAAAATTAAGGACGCTTATGATGTGGTCTGTTCTAAAACGAACAGGGTGTAAGGGGTGTCAAATTTTTAAGGAATTTCGGGGACGTAATTTTTGAATGGGCCCTTATTTCACTGTGGGCACTCTAAGGACCCATGATATATATAAACCTTGAAAACTAGAAATCTCAAGTGAAAAATTGATTTGTTTTTACAATTTTAGGAAAATATAACATGGACAATAAATAATATTTTCTTTCATATATAAGTGATTAAGTCGGCCCTGCATCTAGAATTTGGGGGATTACCCTTTAACAGCATTGCACCAATCGGTTTTTTTGGTTAATGGTCGACTATATCCCCCCTTGCCAGACATGTGTTAAATTAGTGTATAAAGGGTTCAGTTGGTTCGTTGTGTAGCTTGTTTTTTTCCTCGGGTGACTCGTTTCACTTTTCGGTTGCATTTTTATGTCAAAAGTTCAGGAATGTCTGCGATTTAACCCTCCTTACTTGTCTCGTGTTTTGCACACCTGAGTTTCTGCTTAAGAAATTGATTATTCGACTGAAACCGAATTAGTTTTGAATGCACCGACCGAGATTTTTATTCTTCAATCTATGTGTATTTTTTACTTTTGAAAGTAACTAAAAATAATGCTCTTCAGACCGACTAACACTCCTCTGGCTGTTCAACAATGGCGATTGTTCAGGTTTTTTGAAATGTTGGGTTTTTTCAAACTAAAATTAGAAAATTCCACTTCTTCCTCATTCTTTGGTTTTTAACAGTAACAGGTGTCTGTCTGCCTGCCTTGATTGTATATTGTATATAACGGTCAGCATAGTTTTTACGTAATTTTCTGTATTATGGCATTAACCGATTGTGCGAATATTCCGTATGAATATTTAACGAAATGTTTGACTGCGTAATGTCCATAGCAAACATCATTAATAGAATTACATAAATAGTACATTAAATGTATTGGGTACACAATATCAGTCTGGTCACACGAATTCTTTGAAAATGGTATTAGGGTTCAGAGACTGGGCCAGATACAAAGGGACTACAATGGATTTGTATAAAACAATGGATTAGGGTCCGTGGGGGAAGGTGGGGTATAGTTGGGGTCATTCAAAAATTGACACCCTTGTATCCCATTTTCACGCTGTGTTGATTATGTCCCAGACCCACCCTCATAGACTCCTTGATTTTTTTTTTTTGAGAAGTAATTGTTCAGAAAATTTGTTGCCAGGTCCATCCTATAAATTTCCAAGCACACAATTCCACGATATTTTTTTATGATTAACAGAAATTTGAATATTCCGGCATAAATTAGTGTTTAACACTAATTTTAAGCATTAAACAGAAAAACCCAAAAGTTACAAGTACCATTATTAGTGGACGTCCAAAATGGCTTCTTCCTCCTTCTCCACATGTTAGTAGACCCCTGCCCACTCATTTGAGGACGTCCTTTTTTGAATGGCCCCTTACTGAACTCCTATCCTTTCTCTCTAAATTATTCATCTCCTGGGAATTCCTGTGGTGTAAATATTTATATATGAGCCTTTTTCTATTAATGTTTATATTAGTTCCCCTACGACTTCAGATGTCTTTGGTCCTGTGAACTTGACCAACAAACCTCCCCACCCCACTCTTTGAGGACTCCTTTTTGATTGGCCCCTAGGGCTCTCACTGTCACCGCCAACGGCGCTGCTGCCGTAGGAGAAAACAACTGTCCCATCTAAAATGTCGATCACAAAGGCACAGTAGAAGTCGCCGCCATCTTGCTACTCTTGAGTGCAATAACCTACATTCCGTGCAAGGACGTTCCCGAGAGGCAGGCCAACGAACCTGACCCCCCCAGTGGTTGTCCCACGCTTGCAAAAGCTACTTTTCCAATGAAGTCCACGAAATTTAGCCAATGTGCATACGCTCATGTGCTCTACTGTGTATTTTTTGAACCATATAATAATTTGTACGAACACTTTGGTACATTTTTTAAAAAAAGCATGGTGAGTCTTGAGCCTTCGTGAGACTTTAATTTCTTTGCCTAATAATGAATGAAATTATCAAAAGTTCGCCTAATGCGAGGAATTTAGTCCACATTTTTTTACCCTAGCCTTCGCTACTGTTAAGAATTAGTTTGACCCAGAAAAATAAAGCGTCTTAATGAAATCTTTTAAGATCGGAACGTGGATTTCATTTGGGTCGATCGTTGTATATCCGGGTAACCAAGTTAACGTGACGGTACCAACGTCATCAAAAAAATCGCTATTTGGTATATCGACCGCCATCAACTTGTTTTAAGATATTAAACCTGAAAATAGGGGATGCTGCAGCGCCTCCTGTTGGGGGATTTTGTGTAAGGCAAGGACCTAAACCATGGTTTCCCCAAACCTGGAATAGTCAGGAAAGTTGGAAAGACCTGGAGAAGTCAGGGAAAAGTGTAATATTTGAGAAAAAGTCAGGGAAATTTACTATAAAAATTGTTGAACTTTTAAAAGCAATTAATTTGCTGGACTTTAGACACCATATGGACGAAATAAGGGAAATAGTAATTAGCCGTTATAGGTTTTCTATTAGTGAGGATAATTTTTGCATCTGGATGTTCTATTTCGGCCCTTTTTTGAACATGATGAAAAATCCGATTTCCTGTGCATAGTAAAAATGCAAGTTTTCTTCAGTAAAAATACAAAATTTTTGCAGGAAAATTGCATTTTTCGGGAATAAAAACTCGATTTTGTTACAGTAAACTGATTTTTCTGTGGTAAAAATGCAAATTTTCTGCAACAAAATTACATTTTCGGGATTAAAAAGCTGATTATTTTTCTTGAAAAATCCACTTTTCGGTAGGAAAAATGCAGTTTTTTTCCAGTAAAAATTAAAGTTTTCAGCAGTTTGAGCTGGTCAGGGAAAACATTTTTTAAACCTGGAAAAGTCAGGGAAGTTGAATATTTTATTTGTGGGGTAACCCTGTAAACCAGCTCCAAGAACTAAATACTGGAACAACATACGGTCCACTATGGTTTTGCCCCTGTGGAAAACGCCATAGCAGTCAATGTTGGGACAACATTTCCCAAATCGTTGGCCCAATGTTTTGGGGCCCTTCATTACTGTAAATTAGCCCACTATGGCCCAATTACTTCGGGTGTTCTTGGAAAATGTCCACCATGTCAATGTTGGGACATCATTTCACTCAACATTAGTAAAACGTTGGCCCAATGTATTGGGGCCCCTGTTTACAGTAAATTAGCCCACCATGGCCCAACAATACTTCTGGGTTGTTTTGGAAATGGTTTTGGAGAATTTTTACATCGATCCCTGTTGTAGACTATAGTTCCTTCAACTTCCCAGGTACATTTTTATGAATCCTCAATAAATTATCCATTTTATTTCCACATCTCTCCCCTCTTGTGGAAGTTCAGTGCACCCTAAGCCGTGTAATTGTCGAAGGCCAATTACAAACCGGGGGTTTGGAACCCGTAGGACGCCAGGTGGTGTTCACACGTGGCGACACGCGCCGTTACGTCATTTCCCAGCCTCACACACAAAAATATGAAGGGGAACATTTCAGTGTGCACCACTGTTATTTATATTCGAGAGTACTACGACGTAACGGAGGGTAAACGAGGAAAGAAAGAAAAAAAATGACTGGGAATAAGGCACCCAGACAACCCCGCTAGGGTCAACGTCCTGGTGGCGCTCCCTCTGGTGGTGACGGGGATGTGACGTCACTTTTATAGCTGCATGGATCGATATTTTGACGTCATTCCCTAGGCCTGTGTGTCAGGGATGATAAAGAGACAACGGTGGGGATTGGGAACTTAACCTTTGTAACAGTGTTAGGCAGTAATTGAGTACAATGAATTTGAATCGCGAGTAAAAGAGTAATTGAATGCCACTGTACTCAAAACGTACGAGTACAATGTACTCGATTACAAATCTCCTTGATTATGGTAATCTGGAATTGTGAGTAGCAATGTAATCTGGAATTGTGAGTAGCAATGTAATCTGAAATTGTGAGTAGCAATGTAATCTGAAATTGTGAGTAGCAATGTAATCTGAAATTGTGAGTAGCAATGTAATCTGGAATTGTGAGTAGCAATGTAATCTAAAATTATGAGTAGCAATGTAATCTGGAATTGTGAGTAGCAATGTAATCTGGAATTGTGAGTAGCAATGTAATCTGGAATTGTG
>JAQGBW010005661.1:0-11681 GCA_034698625.1 Julus scanicus
GTGCGTGAGGGCAACTCATAAATTAAAGGGTTGCCCATAAAGAGCAGGGACACGTTTGGCCTGTTATGGTCTCACAATGTTGCTATTCAGTCGCGAAGTACGTTTAACGAAAGACTTGTGTGAAAAGCTTAAGAATAGGCATCGAAAAAACTTTGTTAAAAAGACTATAATAATTTGAAAACTAAGTTGTTGTGTCTACATAACGATGCTTTTAAAAAGTAATAAATTGAATTCCCAATAAAAATAATCTTATTTAAAGTGAGAATTAATGGAAGCCATAAAAAGCAGCTAACGAATAAAAAATGTAACACCCAATGTTTAAAAAAATTGATGATGGTTTTGGGTCCATTGATATGTTCAAATAAAGCAGATGGTATCGTGGTAATATAATTGTTGTGACATATTTAGCTTGATGTCCATTCTTATCATTACACACGTCTTTACAACAACATGTATGTTTCAATGTTCGTAATGGCGTTCTAAAACATCCACTGCTAAATGAATAAAAGAAAGTAATAATTTTTCATTTTTAATGTAATACACACTGAAAACTCAAAATGTGCAAAAATGCACACCAATTGTGTAAAAAAGTTGCGCACACCTAAATGTGTAAAATTACCTATTTTTATATGCAATATAACACATTTGAATGTCAAAATGTCATTTTTACATATAAAAATAGGTAATTTTACACATTTATGTGTGCGCAACTTTTTTACACATTTTGGTGTGCTTTTTTGCACATTTTGAGTTTTCAGTGCAGCTCATGAAGCGTCTGATGTCCCATGAATTGAAAAGCTTAAACTCATTCGCAAAGCATTTTCTGTGACAAACAATTTTGTGGCAATGCCCTTGTATAACAATAAATCTTAAGCGAACTCGGCTATGACGAAACAAATGGGATTATTTTCTGCAAACATAATGACAATTATGGATGGGAATGACATTAATTCCTCATTCATTGTCGCTCGGGTGGTGGTGTGATTTATTCGGAGTTTTCGGGAGTATTTGTCCATCGTCGTCCATCCGAAAACTTGAAATGAAATATTCGTATAGCTCTTTGATCTTGCTCGCATTTGACCCTTATAGAATTTTTGATTTTCTACGTCGGGATTCTTTATCTAGTTATTAAACACCGGATGCCCCCAATCGCTGATTGATCTCGATTCTAGTGCATGGAACGGAACAGGAGCGTTATCAAGCCCCTGTAGTTCCATAACTATCAATCAACCTTTATGCCTTATGTATTATTCAGACGACATTAAATTGTACAAAAATGAGGAGATAGATGGCCGTGGAAAATGGCTGCGGTTGATAATGCAACTCCCACCGATTCTTTTTTTCTCCGCCTCGCACATTGATTCCGGTCATCACCATCATCATTATTTGCCTCGATGGAACCATTTTTTTTTCTTCAATAGCTGATCAGTCTTGTGTTCGGCAAGGAAGACTGTCCATGTAAGACTTTGTAGAAAAAATAAGAGGAGAGTAAAACAGGCACTCAATTAGGTTTCCTTCACATTGTCGGAAGCCCTAGTATACGGCTTGTCGACCAATCCAGTTCCAAGCTGTATGTCCCTTCCACAAAAACGAATCTTGCCACTGTTCTTGCTCGCACCGCATTAAGTCTCACTAGTTTTTTTGTGTTTTTTTTTGTTCTTGTTATGATCAAAGATTTAATCTTCAGCCAAAATGCTGTTTTATGACCGTTTCACTGGTTCCGAAAAAGATATTTCGCTATGATGACGAGCGTTGTCAGCAAGGAGGTTTAACCCAAACGTGCGAGAATGCCGAAAACGAAAAGTAAAAATTAATGCTTTGTTGCGAAGCGTTATCTGAAGCCGGTAACTGTCTTGTCGAGCCATTATCTCCGGGCAGTTATTTGCGAGAACTGCTGAAATGCAGAGTGTGGGAAAATGGTAAGAGACTCATCCCCTGCTGTGACTTTGCTAGAAAACCGTGGATGTGGAAAATGGCTGTTTTCAATTTCGCGCGCTTTACTAGCTGTTATTGGAAAAAAAAAAATATTTGACAAGACCTATATGTTCCAAACAATTTTTCCCATTGTGGCCGTGTGTTCAGTAAACTACTATTAATCAGTTGTAATTAGCATTAACAGCCCGCACAAAAATAATGTGCAGAAAATGATCAGAAAAATATCCCAGTGCATTTCCACCAGAAACTATTATGCAGAAATTTGATACAATTCTGGCAATTTGTGTTCCCAGAAAATGGTCTGCACAGATTTTAACCAAATTTCTACAGAATTTTAAAGATGCTTTAAACTTGCCGAACTACGTACGCCAAACTAATAAACCCCTCTAAACTAATAAACCCTTCTAAACTAATAAATCCCTGTAAACTAATAAACTCCTCTAATCTAAGAAACTCCTCTAAACTAATAAACCCCTCTAATCTAATAAACCACACCCCTCTTAACAAATATACTCCTCTAAACTAAAACCCCTCTAACTTAATAAACCCCGCTAATCTAATAAACCCCTCTAAACTGATTAACCCCTTTAATCTAGTAAACCCTCTAAACTAATAAACTCCTCTAATCACATTTACATCACATAATATTTAATAAATATGAGCATTTATAATCTTAATGGTAATGAAGTCCCAGTATTGGCTGAGCCATAACCCCCTTTTCTAATGCGTAAAATAGGCTGGTATTTGCAAGTTTCCGGGTTCGTTTCCTTTTATTAACTATTTTAAAAAAAATATATATTCTGCAGAAGTGAGCATAATAGATTCTGCAGAATCCTGCAGAAATGGCTCTTACAGAATTAGACACCATAATTCTGTAACCTACTTCCTGGACGCTGAATTTGCAGAATTCTGAGAGTAATTTTTTCTATGGGTATCCTAAGCATCATTCTGTCTTTTTTTTTCCAGGACATTCCAGTGACGGCCTTGTAGGTCCTTTGGATCGAAACACGGTTGCCGTTGTGTTACACTCTGCACGGCAACGATCACGAGGTGGATGGCCCTTTGTCGTAACATGAAAGACACAGCGAAGCCATCTAGCGGCAAGACCCGAATTTCATCATTCAGATATTTGCAACGGTAGGCTTATTGGAGTTCTATGATTTATCGTCATGACAACGGACAGGGAAGATGAACCATTTACTGGGTCGACAAAGAAACCTGCCAAATGGAAGACGAGTGCGTCAGTGGCGCTGCCATTGAAGCCCATACAATATTCATTCACTGTCTGCAATCTAGTTGGATTTAATGCTCACACTAACATCTCCTATCAGCGTTTCTTGTTCTCCTCCCCCCACCCACCACACTGCCATTGTGCAGTTGGTGGAGAGCGTTGTTCCGGGGAACGCTTTTAAACGTTCTCGTCTTCAGTATTCATTCGTTAGATTTTTGCTGGATGTTGTTTTTTCGTTTTTTTCTTCTTCGTGGTTTCTTAGCCCTTGCCGCGATGGATGAAGTACAATTTTCCTGAGTATGTTGGTATCCAAAGCGATGTTAATTCTGCCGCTAGGGCTTAGAGACTATAGTTTATTTTCGTAATTTTCCAATTTTATCTTCGTGTCACTGCCGTTGGGAACAACCTGAATTCTTTGAGTCCTGTCGTACAAAGTTGACTCCTTAGATTATGAGACTTCCTTTGTTAAATCTTGATTCTTAGATTTCGTTTATTCGATGTGTGTTGTGTGTGTTTGTAAGTATGTCAAGACAGAACAGAGTTCATGTGATTCTTGTAACTTAGCAGAGAAATTGGATAGAATCTCAAGATTTTCTTTTAAGTGTGTAAAATCTCTTAAATGTGACACCAGATGAGATGAAAATGTAGCAGGAAATACTCATCAATCTCATAAACAACCACGAAATATACATGGAATATATAAATTGTTAATATGATCTTCGACTTCCATTGAGACCCAATCGTTGTGGAACGAATTCCTACAAGTTTTTAATAATGTCTAGCTAAAGTCATCAACATTCTTTCATTTTCTCCCCCATCCCCCCAACTCTCCTATTTTCAAATTGTTTCACAGCTGTCACTTGGACATGTTCTATTATACACTGATGTGAGCTTAACAGTGGTCTTTCTAAATTTACATTTTCCCTCTCTTATCAGCAAAGTAAATGACAATCTGGTCTCATGAATATCAAAGGAATGTTTGAAATGATCGTAGACCGACATAGATGCCAAAAATGGACATGAAAGCCCACAAAGTTCCAATCATCCATCATAAAAAGATGTTAGAAGACATCTTTTGAAATTTCTTGAAATCAAGATTGGTACTTATATGATTTATGTTCTGCTTCTATACAACTAGAAAGATTTTTTAAGGAATAATCAGGTACGACAAATTTGTTAAGGCATATTCTTAACATGGCGATATTTCGAAAATTAGACAAATATTAGCAAAAACATGCACAATGCTTTTTTTTACATATCACTTGATATCACATTCCCATATTCCAGAAATTAAAAAAAGAAATTATTAGTCTTAATCTAATTGAGACTATTAATAGATATCTCTTAAAAGCAATGCAAGATGTAAATTTAATAATTGTATGTAATAGGGAACCCCAACATTTCATGAAGCATAGATCAGAGGCAGTTTGCATTGATCCATATATTTCAAAGCCGGTAATGCGAGTTTCGAAACAGACATGATTTGTTTAAGGCCTGCAGATATACATCTGATTTCTCACTGATTTTCCAAATTTGGCATAAAAGAAGGTTATGCAAATCTCGCGAGTGCATCAATTCTACCACGGGTCGCTTCGTGCACGTGTCGGGGGCAATTTAAAACATCACTCAAGGAAATTTATCCAATCATCTGACTTTCGATGTACAACCCAAAGAGGACCTTCATCAGCCTGCAACGGATCCATGGGCCTTCAGGGATTCCATTGCCAGGCGACTGAAGTTGAGGTGCCAAGAGGAATTCCCTAATGGCGACAGGGAGAGGAGATTCCAGAAAACTCCATATCACAACTTTGGACCAATGATCACCAGCCATCCAGTCCCAGTTGTGGGACCATATAAAGGAAAATAAACTGTATAGGTTTATCGATGATGTGGCACAAGTAGACAAGGCAGCTGGATTCGGTACACGATCACATGTGGAGGAATGATAATGATGACGAATATGTGGAAATCCCCAACTGCTTAGAATTAATTATTTGCAGATTGGAAGAATCTTTGTCGAGTGATTTTTTGTCTTAATATTGCACTTAAATGTGTAGTTTTACATTTACACACAGGCGTCTTGTTTTTTTTTTTTTGTTCATATGGTTTTTGTATAATGTTTTTTATCCTCAGTTTTGGAAGCAAATTTTTTCCCAAACATCGCAGAATAATCAAGAGACTGTTTGTCTTAGTTTTTTTTTTGGGAAATTTTCCTGTTCTTAATATGGTATTATACTGTACAAGTTTTACAGATACATGAGTTTTAGGAGCAGCATCAAATCATTCGTTTTATACGTCTATAAATCACCGTTACAAATTTACTTATTTTAAGAATTGTTTTGAAACATTGAAATATGAAGTCTAATCTTGCAATTATTTTTTAGCAAAATTCTGCTCAAGTCTTATAGGATTTGCATTGACAGAAAAAAAGCATTACAATGAGGTAAAATCTGTTTTTGATAACACAAGTTCATTTGCTATTCGACCTGGAATATTTAAGACGAAAGAATTAGATTGCAAAATGCAAATGATTATTTTTTTAAACTTAAAAACTTAAAAAGTCGCATTATAGGAAAAGTGTTTCGCTTTATCGAATTCGTATAGCACAATCTTGTATAAAAGACATAAAAAAGCATACTTAAGGTGGTTTGATTTAATGCCGAATTCGTCTTGTTGAAATATATATATCTATCAAAATTAGCTTATTGAAGCAAGATAATTAGTCGCTAGCCAATTTTTGCCAAAATTCGATTAGTTTGCCTGAACAAATACAGCAATGTATGAAAACCTTCCATATGACGTTGTCAAAAATTGTGTGACGCACTTACTATTCATTATACGATCATGTGTACCAAAAAATGTCAAATTTTTTTCCAGATTTTAATTTAAATGTGATATGCCCTATATTCTTTGTTTCTGCCGCATAGATTTAGAATTCCTTTGGCACAGTTTGATCCATATTGAATGCCATTTTTTCCAATTCATATGTTAACAAATTTTAATATGCGAAGCATCCTATCAGTAGGACTTGTTGGCTTTCTGATAATATGTGCTTAATATGGAAATTATCATACAATTTATCATGTAGAACACGAATTAGAAGTCACTATCTAACAATTTTTTTAAGTTGAAAAGGGATTATGACATCAAAGCGTAAATTAAACTTAGCAAGCGCAGCCGATTTTTAAAATGGATTCTACTGGTTAAATTAATTAATCAAGTCATGTATATGAGGAAAAAAAAATTTACGAAATACGTATTTGCATAAATCTTCGATAAAAGCAGCTCTCTATCTCGTTTTTTTAAAGTTTTAAAGGAATATTTTATTTACCATTAAAAAAATTTCAAAATGATCAACACTAGATGTTAGTGGATAATTAGATGAATTTTTTCTAATTTCTGAATGTTTAATGTTCCATACATAGTTTCTTTGTTTTTAATAAGCTTTAAGTATTTTCACTTTAAAAAAACAAAAATGTTTATCAGTTTGGTTTCTTGAAAATATGTCTCTGTTGTATTAAATATATAAGAAAATCAAACTAAACAAGTCTATCAAAATGTCATCAAGTGTTTTTCGTGTGCAAAATTAACAACAAATCGCACATATTCTCCAAATATTGACATCTTTATGCATGTCATTTCCACAAACCAACAACAAAATTATATATAAATTAGCACTAGAAACACATGTAATGTAGTTTACTTTGCTCAAGAAATGTACTACATCTTTTCAGAACTATTACTCAAGCAACTACCATGTGATTAACGTGTATTGTTCATGTAAAAGAAAATGTATTTTGACATGCCCTATAATTCTAAAAAATTGATTCAAAGATCAACCAAAGCATGTACGTATTTGTACTTATGCTGTCCGATATTTTAAACTTTTTCTTTAAAATCCCTGCATTGTCTCTCATGTTAGGGCAATTAAGTGTTTCATTTTAGGTCATGTCGTGAATATACAAAAGTTTAACCGAAGATTATCCCGGTTTAACAAAACAATTTAACATGTTACTTATTCCATACCTTCCTTCATTGAGAAAAGGTTAAATCTCATGACCATGTTGTCGTCAGCTAAATGCATTTATAATTACCCTCAGATTATTTTGAGTGGTAATTCTCATTAACTTATAAACATGTATAGATAGAGCAATTTTTTGCAATTAACAATCGTTTAATATTTAAGCACTCCGTTAATGTTTTTATATGGTTAACTCGATGTAATATAGCTATAATCTAAAAGTGTTTGACAATGTTTCTTTTCTTTCCCTTTATAGCTCGTACTATAGCCGTACCATAGCATTACTTATTATTCGTCATTTTCATTGTTTTTTAGATTGCTTTTCAATGTGTACAAATCATCACTTTTTGTCCTTTTTAATTGTAATTTAATTGACGTGCAACTATTGCTTTCATTTGTGTTTTATTCGCTGATCATAAATCGATACATTGAAATAACCAGTTTCGAATTTGTATTTTTTTATTTAAACTGAGTCATCACTTCTACACGTTTTAACATCCCTATGATTCCTATACATGTATTTCTGCTGTTATATTCATGTCTTTCATGTAGATTATTGTTAGGTCAGATTAAAAAGACATTAAACAGACTAAAGGTGGGTCTCCACTGAAGGCAACATGGTGCAACTATGTTGAGAGAACAAGGTTTGCTGAAACAAATATTGAATAAACGTTTGCCCACCGTGCTGTTTGAGCAAAGCTGTGACTATTTTTTGTCAGAACCATGGTTTCGGCAACATTTCACCGATCGCTCGGGAGGTGGTCCTGATCAAAGGTGGAAAATGTTGTCACTTTACTGCGCATGCTCAGTCATGTGGTCAAATGTGAACCTGAATTGACAGACGGTGTGCAGACGAATCGCCATAAACTGGGCACATTTGTTCAGTTTTTCTGATGCCATAAACCGCAGGATTCGGCAACATGTTGCTGTATTCATTGTTTCAGGTTTGTGTAGAGTGTTTGTATGTTTGGTGTTTGCATGTTGCCTTCAGTGGAGACCCGCCTTTATGAAAACATGGAGCAAAAGCTAGGTTTCCATAAACATGTTCGCAATAAGAGTTTGCTTAAGAAGTTTCCGTTAAATTTTTTTTTCAAACTTCTGAGTGTTTATGCTTTTGAAAACATTTTGCCGATAGCCCAAGAGGCAGTCTGGATCAAAGGAAAAATGTGTTTTTAGTTTATGGCGCCAGTTGTACCACAGCATGTACTGGCAGTCTGCTCAAGACTGCGCAACGGAGGTAAGTTTAGAAATATTTAAATATCGCTTATTTAATGATGCCCATATAATCCCTGTGATAATTTTACTATAATTTTAACAGGAGCGCCATCAACTGCTTTTGTAAACATGCTCCTGAAAACATGTTTCGAGTTTTAATGTTTCGTGTTTCCACAATTGGTCTGCACGTAGCTTAAGGCAGGAAACCTACATTTTGATACAAAACGTGTATTTTAGCTTTGTACATTTTGATGTAATGTTTGCTATTTCCCTTGAATTCTGTGAACAATTGTCTAGGATACCACAATATTTGCATAGCACTTAGGTTAAGATTTCAGAAAAGCTACATTTATGACCCAAAAGTGCTGCAAGTGCATATATCGAAAGGTGACAGCACGTATATATATATATGGCAACGGAGTCGGAAATCGATATTTGAACTAAAACAATCTAGCATGCACATCAATTTCCTGTTTTCAGTCTGCGAACAATGCAGATGGAGGCTGGTGTTTTGCAGCTCAGTGGCATTTGTTTTTGGCTGCGTAAGGATATTGAAATATGCCAACTTCCATCATGCGTGGCATTGCCGCTGATGATGCCACGGCACCAGAACATCCGCTAAGTCCATCTGGTCATAAGTTGCATGCACCAGAGCTCGGCACGATGGCGACTGGTGGGAGGTGATCAGGTAGAGCAGAATCTCGATTTCCAGAATCACGTGATGTGAGATGGATGATGGAAAGTGGCCAGCAAAACACTTGCTTGAAAGCTTGGTGTAGGGCTTCTGCCGCCATTTCCGCTTCATTGCTTCCTTCCATTTGGTGAGCAAACACATCCCCCAGTAATTCCGGGAGTCTCTGGGGGCCGAAAAAGCAGGTTTAGATGATGATCGCCGCAAGATTTGTTTTCTGCAATCTCAAGAAAAATGGTGGAAGCAAGTCCGCTTCGGGGTACAAATGGTAAAAAAAAAAAAAAAAAAAAAAACAAGAGCCGGTTGTTAAGTAAATGGCCCCAAGCTTTTTAGCACTGATTAGAGGTTGTTTCTGTACAATTTTTCATCATTACTCCACTGATGGGTGCCTGATCACTGCCGGTATCCCAAAAAACCACACAGTGGCAACCGTGTTTTTTGGTGCAAACTGATGGCAACGGACAACATAATGGAATGGACCGAATTGAGGATAAACAATCTGGAATTTTTGTTTTTTCGGAGGATTCAATAAAAAAATGGCTAGACTGTATCACTGAAATTGTCGCTGGTATTTCATAACATATAGGATACAATAGGTTTTTCTATATTTCAAATTTAATTCAGTCCTACGAGTCTAGATCTAGTCTATAGCATGCTGACCACACAGCTCTCTAATATCTTGAATTTTAAGTGACATAGAATAATACAATTATTTGGGGGAAAAACATGAAACATTTGTTTGGTGTATATAGCATTCTGCAAAATTTATATTTTCCGATTCTATTTCGGTGTATTTTTTTAAATGTAAAAAATAGAGAGCAATTCTGAAGAAATGGTTATTTTATTTTCGTCAAAAATAAAATCGTCATCCATGACTTGGATTTTCTATGGATATTCTACGTCCAACAGTTACTTCCAGAAAAAAGTTCAAGCTGTAAGGCGGATCTATACACAGACCTTTATATCAAACATTCCCACCATTTTTCTTAAGTTTTAAATTAGGTATGCGCTTTACAGTACAACAAAAGGGAGGATATTCGTAAATTTTATAAGAATTTGTTGCGGAGTTAAAAATCCCGAATGATATACAGGTTTAAATTTCTAGGATTGTTGCAATATAATTGCATAGATAATGTATAGGTCAAGTTTATTCAGAAAGGATGGGTTTGCCATCCCCTACATTGTAACTGTGATTGTATTGAGAAATTCACATAATTTTAATTTTAAATACTCAATAACGGAAGAGATGCAAAATCTGCTGCTTCCTCCGCCTATTCGGCCCTTTTTGTGAAGAATTAAGACACTACCAATACATGTTTTGAAAAATTCAAATATATTTTATGCAACTATCTACATATTATGAATCATTAATTCTGTATATTTTGTTCTTGCTGCATTATATTAACAAGAATCTATAGAGCAACAGTTATGGATTCAATGCGAATTTCATTTTCCTTAATTCTTATATAAAAAAAACAAGGATGCCTTGTCAGAAAATAAAAGAAAAGTAAATTGTTAAAATTGACCAATTACGCGTGAGATTATTGACAGCTGGTGTGTCATCCCAGCAAGAATATTGTTGAGTTTTTATGGGTATTTAGACATGTATACATATGCTCTGCCCAAATTTAATAAAATACGAAATTGTGATGTGAGAAAGCTGTTAAAATAATGATTCTATAACTTTAATTTATCTTTGTGGGAGTCGCCTATAAAACGCCTTTAAAGTTTCGGGAAATTTTGTGCAAATACGTAATAAAATATATTGTGGGGTATACTTTGAATGCTAACTATCATTTGCCAGGAGCGTAATATCAAAAGAAGCTTTTTATCTTCAACAAGAAATTCTAGGCTACCTTTGTTTTAAATATTTGGAAATCGTCTTTGTTAATGTGAATGGAGTACGTACTCTTGGGAAACGGAAGCAAACGTATTTTCACTCGACACCAGCGGCAATTTCCACAGACGCATCTGGCTCATCTAAAGTTTTGCCACAACTAGGCCATAATTGGATAAATTATTAGAGTAGAAATGCTTATATCGCATTTGGTGCGATTGCAGTCTAAAAGCAAAAGCAGCCAATTAGCAGGAAGTAGCACGAAATATGAAGTCATCACTGGAAGATCAAGAAGTTTCACGTTTTCATAAAGTATGTGCAAATGTTATGTTTTTTTATATTATCTGATGCAGAAACAACGAATTTAACTAACAAGTGGGACTCGGTCCACTTATAATAGGAGCTTTTGATTTTTTTTTACTTTTTTAATGATTGTGAAGAAAATATGCAATTGATAGGAAGCAGCATAGCAGCTGATTTAAAGAGAAACTATGGAGACTGAATGAAACTGTTGGTTAGGAGTTTAGAGGCCCAAAGACTTGGGCAGTCTAAATGTATAAACGTTATAACATATTTTGACCTGTCCCAAATGTATGCAATTAGACAGGTTCTTCTTTACGGAGTTTCGGGTTACAAAACGTATCCTAAAGTTGTGATGCACAACGCTTATACTGCTGTAAAATCAGAGTCTTAAATTTAGACGTTTTAAATGTATTAAAGTGGTAACCAGCATCTTAATTTAAGATAGTTC
>JAQGBW010005662.1:0-11679 GCA_034698625.1 Julus scanicus
ACCGACCGCGCATCGTGTTGCGAACGTTCGCAAACACTGTTCACAGCGAATGCTCGGTTGGTGTATGGGCACCTTTATGCGAATTTGATTTTGTAAATATAAATGTTACGAACATTTCAGCAAAGAAGTTTAGTGCCCTCCTGTACACATGATCATTACTTGTTCTTTAGAAAAAAAATACGATCAAATCAATAAATATTCCACACCACATGTTTTCTACAATTCGATTTGGACTATTTCGCGGTTGACTGTCTGCTCAAGTGTTTGCAACATGGGTTCGTTCACTGTCCGTATTGCGCAGGCCTATGTCAGTAATACTCTAATTGACACTTGAACCACACTTGGAACTTTTTCCAACGAATTAAACGTTGATGCTGAAAGCTTTTGGTTTAGTTGGGGTGTCGAAAAACCTAGTTTGTGGATTCAGTTCCCGAGTTGTTTCCAGTGAAATAACAACTTGTTTGCCTTTTTTTGCGTTTTTTTTTCTTCCCTTAATCGAAAGGGGATCGATTGAGATTGTTGTTCGTTTTCCTAATGATCACTATCTGAGGCAAAAACTTCAAATGCAGCTGCTTTTCTTGAGTTCGTCTTAAATTGTGTCGTTAAAATTTTCCGACTTTTAAAATCCTTCTTTATCCCAATATCGTATCTCCTTTCTAAAATCAAACGCATCCTATTTTCCGGTCTTCTTCGTAATACCTACATTTGCTTTAACAATGCATCTTGAGATCTTTCGTTTCTAAGATCTTTATGTGCGATCGATTGGATGGAGCATTAGGTGGTTTGGCCCCAAATAAGTTGAATGTGATGATCGTTTTTCAATGAATTTGTTAGTTGTAAAATTATATTTTAAAACCCTAAAGCTGCGTTAATTGCAAACAATATTGCAGTTAAATCAGACATGGGTGTTCATCATTTTATTCTGTATTTTATTTTTATTGAACACACACTTGCTTTTGTTTAATTTTTTTTTTCGGGGAAATTAAAGTTTAAATCAGTTGGCAACATTGTACTATGGTAATGTTCACGTTGTGATTATACATGAACTCTATACTTGGAAATTAAATGCCATTTTTAACCATAAATGTTTTCAGACATATATGGAAAATATCATGCATGGACATATATGTAACATAGTATTACAATTTTGGTCCTATATGTAAATTTTTTTCACTAGGGATATGTCTTGACAAATGGCCTAAAGTCACCCACATGATGTAGGCAATTTTGGGTCAGAAATGATTGGGAATATCCCTGCGCCTGTTAATTCGACAATAATAATAATAAATCCGTATTCTAAAAGAGTCGTAAATATTGCACTTGGTCAGAAAAATAAAAACAATTTAAGGTATTTGAAACAGCAGCTGATGATTAGATACCGCCATCTTTATTCCAGTGGTTTACATTTGTGCTAAATTCGCATCACAAACGTTTTTCGCAAATGGTACATCGATTATTACACTTTTTTTAATTTTCGCACAACTTCCCAGCTGCCCCATATGCTCTGCATAATTGCAATTAGCGTCAATTTCAAGTCATTCATCAGTATGCAGCATCTTTTATAATTATATAAAAAAGAAGATTTTGCATTGAAGCCCGACAAAAATTTCCATAATTAATTGTTAAGAATGCATCGAAGCATTAATGGGCACTGAAACGAAGCACGCTTGCAGACGTTGAAAAAAAAATACTACTAATGAAAATTTGTGACCAATATTTCTACGAAGACTTTCAATGACGCTTTCAAATCTCTATAGAGTTTTGCACAGTACAAGTGACGTGTTTACAAGCCCACGGCTAGGCAAGGAACTCCGAGCGTGCAAATTGGATTTTTATTAATAGCTTGCTTAATTTACTGGAAAAACTGGAAAGTTTCTTGTCTGTTTTGATGCAAATAAGCCACGCATATTTTGCCATTTTTTTTTTAATAAGCGAGTAATTCGATTTCATACGCTACTTTGAATTCATTCGACTAATGTACTGCCATATTCATTTTCAGGTTATTAGTGGGTGCACCAGCTGCCCAAGCCACACAACCAGGTGTAGATAAAGGAGGAGTAGTTTATAAGTGTAGCATTGATACACCTAATGCCTGTCACGAAGTGCCCTTTGATAGATCAGGTAAGAGGATACCTTTTTTTTTTTTTGTTTCATATATATCGTAATCTATTTCATGTATTATACAATGATGGACAGGCTAATTTCTTTTTTAACGTTTTGTAACCTTCGCCAATATTTGTTTATTGAAAATATATCTGAAAATGACCTGTGAATGACCAAGAATTATTCTGGTCAGAAAATAGAGAAGCATTTATATGGGCCATGTATATCTGCATACGTGTGCATGACTTATTTCCTATACGGGTTTAACCAGAAATTGGACTCATCTGGACATATATGAGCTTGGTCAGAAATTGAATTCATCTCCATTGACATATGAGTTTTTCTCGAAATTTGACTCACCTAGACATGTATGAGCTTGGCCAGCAATTGGACTCATCTGAACATATATTAGCTTGGTCATAAATTGGACTCATCTGTATGGACATATATGAGGTTGACCGTAAATTCTACTCATCTGGACATATATAAGCTTGGTCAGAAATTGAACTCATCTGAATTGTCATATGAGTTTTCCCTGAAATTTGACTCACCTAGACATATATGTATGAGCTTTGTCAGAAATTGGACTCATCTGGACATATATGAATTTGCCCAGAAATTTGACTCTTCTGGACATATATAAACTTGTCCAGAAATTTAACTTGTCTGGACACATATGAGCGTGGACACAATTTTGACTCATCAGGACATATTTGAGCTTGGTCAAAAATTGGACTTTTATTTTATTAAAAAAAAAACAGTTGTTCTACAATTAATAATTGCAAATTATTTGCGGTTTGAAATCCTTACATTAACTGCACTTTATTGCAAAAAATACATGGTGTAGTTAAGTTGGCTAAAGTGCAGTCGATTTTCTGCAGGATTCGACTGATTTGGTTTTTTTACCGCTTGCATTTGGGGTTTTTAACAACAAAGCCGAAATTCAAAAGTAAACGAATAGGTCATTAAACCGTATGTATACAGCTGAGACAGTATAGTGCATTGCAACTAATTTATCATGAATGCACTGCTGGAGAATACGGTAAAACACCGAAGGCGACAAAGCAGCTGATACGGCTTCTTGTGAACCAGGCGTTAGGTGTATTATACAGTGCAAGTTTTGAAGTGCTTGATAAAAACGCCTAGGGCTTCTTTTTCTCTGCATTTTTGCTGACGTTTTTGAAAACACGTATCGGCCATATTTTGAGTCCTACTAGCGCAGAATATTCCAATAAAAGTTAATAAAAAATACCGCAGGCACGCCATGAATGTTGTCTGATATTAATTAATGGATAGCGAAACTACATCTTCCATTTTCAAATTTCATGGAGTGAAAAGGCCCTCCTAACGGCGTATCGGGATTGGTCGAACGTCGATATCGATCTGTTCTGGGTACGGTGCATTAACGATACGGTTTTTTCCAAACCTCTACGCAGACTGTCGTCTATGAAAAAAAATAGCTTTTTAGAAAACGATCTTGGCGAACGAGGTGCATCAATGCACTCATTTTTTAGTTGGGTTGGTATTTGGTATTCGGACGGCTAGATAGCCGATATTGGTAGGCATTAGCCGCACGAACGTTATCTTTATTTACCATATAAATATTAGCCATTTCGCTGTACGAAATGGAGAGCATTGACGTAATTGGCAGACGCATGAATGGTCAGTGCGGGTATTAAATTTATGCCGGACAGATAGGGAATAATGGCAGGCTAGCATTAGAATGAATCCCCCGTGTTCACAACACGGAAAAATGATAGGGACGATAGCCAATACACAGTTAATGGATTGATTTGGCCGAGGAGTCTATTGGCCTTTAGCTTGGAGGAGTTGAACCATTTTGTCTTTTGATTTAAGTCGCCATCCCAGTGTCCAAAGTGCAAATAGGATTCCACAGTTTAAAAAAATTCCGTAAAAACCACCAGAAGCAGAATTGACAGGGTCCTTCTATGAAATGTAGGGGTTACCGTAAATCTGTTGTAATCAATTTTACGTTTTGAGTCATAATATTGGTATCTATTTCGCAATTCAAAAATCGTCCAATGCAGAAAACTGGCATGCTGAAAAGAAAGAGGTTGTTTAATGGCAGTACGAGTCTCAGCTCATCTCCTATTTACAATAATATTAGTGTGTTTATAAAAAATTAAAGCAAAGGTGCCGGCTGTTGGGCGGTGCCAAGTGTGCTGGCAGCACTGAAGATTAACCATAAAGCTGGGAGGTTATTATTGATGTTAGATAACAGAAAGGATATTAGTTTTGCCGATGTAGTGAGGGGTAGGGTGAACGCGCTTTGGTTGCTATGATAAGAGGTTTATCGCAGGTATAAAGGAGGTAGTGGCAGTCATAGTCTGGAACGCCTACTCGGGTCTCTTGATATTGCTAAGTCACCCAGCACAGTCGAAATTTATGTAAATTAAAGTTGGCTTATTAAGATGTCATATCAACTAGGTCTAGCCCTATTTCGCTACTAGGATATTGGCGGCTGACGCGGGCGGTCGAGTGGGCTACGTGTTTGCCTCTCGATCCTAAGGTGCGGGGTTTGATTCCCAGTCGAGGTCGGTGGGATTTTTTACAGATGGGAGAAACTTCCTAAGTGGCTGCTTTTTTGGATGAGTTTAAACCGAGGTCCAGTGTCGACTGTTGCACGTTAAAGACCCTCGAAAAGGGTGGATGTCTCCTCTTGTAGGCAAAATTCTCAGGTAGCTGATGCAGGCTCATCCCCTGGCTTGGTTGCAGAAATAGATCAACTTTAAAAATCAACAAACAAACAAACAACCTAGGGTATTGGGTTGTAGCTATTAGTTAAGGTATTGCACTAGGTATTTAATTAAGCATCTAAAGAGCTATATTTTAATCTGATGACATCTTGAAAGATAGCATCGTGTTGTCATTGAGATTTAAATAAGTTATCGGAGACTAAGAGAGCTTATTTCCATTTGAAATAGTGCTTATGTGCACTCCATGTGAATGTGGAGAACACGATGATACACAAAGACAACCAATGATAGCTTCTCATGAGAAATCTGAGATGTTTGCTTGCTTAACTTTTGAGCAACGCTCAAATTGCAAAGATTTTTATCAGTAAACTTATATTGAACTTTTTATTTTAATTTCGGCGATTTCATATTTTATTTTTTTTAATTTATATTCCTCTTTTGCAAAAAACTTCAATGTCTTGGCAGTCTCAGTTACTTTGGTAACGACGCGTCGTCATCATGCAATTTTTGTGAATCCAACGGCGACTTGGAAAGCAACGGGAGGCCGCATTAATAACCAATGGGCCCGTTAACTTTTTACGGGGAAATACGCAAGAATTGTAAAGTTGAAGCAGATAAGAAACCGGCAAGTTTGGAAAGATATCTCGCCTTACGAGCCAGGTTTTTTAAGTCGCATCGATTTTTTTTAATGCATGGATATAGGAATGAATGCCAAATTTTATTTTCTTCGAATTCAAACCGATTTCCAAGAAGATATACGTGCGATGTGTGTGTACATGAGGATGCAGTAATTGTTTTGAAGGGATGGCAGAAGTAACGACAGCAGATAAATTCTTCAAGACAGAATGTGGACGGATTAGACGATAAAGGAGACGTTACCATGCAGATTTCAACAGTTGTTAACTTATGTTTCGTATCGCCCACACAAATAATGAATAAAAGACCATGGAGATTGATGATGGTTTACTGGATACCTTTTGTTAGTCCCATTGCATTCATGAGATCGTTAATATCATCCTGTCTGCAATGTTGTCTCTAACATGTGGTAGTGGGTTAAAATTGTTGTCTAAAGTTGAACATAAGGAGCTTAAGTATCCACATTAAATGATCTAGAATAGAGCATCAAGTGTTCATTGATTTTTAAAAATTGTACTATCAGAGCACTTATGTTCCACTTGTGGAACACTTCATCAGAAACTTTATTTATGCTGTCCTTATTGTGCATGTATTTTCCGTGTGCAGTCATATACCATTTTGGCAATGGCTGTGTAAGGCAAGCTTGGGCAAATTGTACTCATGAGTAGGAGTACCGATTACGATTGCTGTGGAATCATATTTTATAATATATAAGTACAGAGTACATTTAATCAGTAGTCATATGAAGTACTGATTACGAATACCTGTAAAATCCTACTCCATTGTCTGAGTAGTATCGTAATCATACTTGGGTAAATTGTGTTAATGGATAATGAGTACTGATTACGAGTATATGGCGTATTGCAAAAGTATCGTTCATGGAACTCAGTATATTTTAAACACCGTAGGTTTTATTACAAGCAGAACTAATTAAAATTTATAAAAAAAAACAATCTTAATGATTATGAGAACGCTCGTTACTCAAATGTATTAAATGCGACCCAATTACTTATTTAAAAGTATTTCTATTCATACTCGATTATATATTGTAATCACCAATGAGTACATTTTTGTAATCGTGCGCGTTGTACTCATACGTTTTTGTGCTAATACTTTCTAAATTCATTTTGCATTCAATAACTGTTTGTACTCACCACTCTTTTACTCGTTACTCAAATTCATCGAATGTACTCAATCACTGCCCAGCACTGGTATAATGCACAGACGTTAAATTGAGCCTTTAGGATCACGGTTCCAACATGGACCTATCCGTTTGCTCTAGATCGACGTATATACTGCTTAAGCTCCAGATAAGACAATTTAAAAAAAAAAAAAAAAAAGATGCTTTAAAAAATAAGCTTTTTTAGTAACTATGCTAGACGCGTATCGTCATCAATCCTTTCCTTTAAATGCATTTAATTCAAATTTTTTTTTTCTAAATAATTTGGTAAAGTTTAAAATTCTGCTGCAGATTAAAGTGGTTGCTTGATAACTTAAAAGCGCGGATGGGGTTTCAAACAGAAATCCTTTAACTTAAGATGTTATCAGCTAAACGTTTTTTTTATTTTACCAACAAACTTAGAAAACCACTTCAGTTGCTTGAAATTTCATGTTGAGGATTGAGTTTGTTAAATATTAAAGAAAAATGTAGTGGATAGTGCTCTATTTTCAAATTCATAATTCATGGTGTTTACCAATGCTTTTGAGATGCGAAACGCTTAGTTTTTGATAAGAAATCGCCAATTCTTGACCTACAACTTTGGCTAAGTTGACTTTTTCCGCAGTTAAATGCATTCCTTATGCAATTCTGTTTGGTTGGTGTGTCGCGATGAAGTGGGGGAAACAGAAGTTATCCCAATTACACTTGCTGTGTCTGTGAATAAAGTAATAATAATAATAATAATAATACTAATTCCTTTGAGTCATATCATGCCTTTAAATTCGTATTTTCACATCAAATATTTTCGCTACCTTATATCTTGCAAAGTTGCTTCTTTTTTACGATTGGGTGTAGACTGTGTGAAAACTGGAAGGCGAATGGTAGTAGGAAATACTTTTTTGTTGTTGTTTTGAGGACTTTTTCTTGCCATTTCTCCATTTCTAGTGACCGCTTTTTGGTGCAAAGTGGCCGCTGGGGCCCAGTTACTGTCCCGGATCCGTGCCTGGATTGCTAGGAAACTCACTAAATAGTTTGAGCGAATAGCTGATTGTGCGAGCTTTGCTTCCATAGATCAATCGAGTTGACCAAATGAGCAAATAACCGTAAAACTGGTGAAGTGTTATGATATAAAAGCACAATTTCTCCCTGGGTCCAGTCCGTTGGGCAGTTTGAGGACTTTCAACACGAATGCCATTTTGACGGTGTGCTCGAAACAGGATTGGCATTCTATATGGCTTCTGTCATGCTTCACAAGTTTTTCAACACCATATTGTCTTCGTAAGAATGGGTTTAATCTAAAATGTTTTATATATTTGTTATACACTTACATATCTCGGTTAGGAATGAGCATTCTTTGAAATTGGTGTCGACTTATAAAGCATGTGCTTTAATCTAATAGTTAGGAGACTGGCCAATCATAAAAAGATGGTTTACATGGATGGTCTACGAAGTCCTATTTTTTTCAGCAGCACCTTCCTTTTTTGTTTTAAGTAGCAAACACTACCCGGGTGGAAAAGTTATGCATATGTGGACATGTATGGGCTATACATGGACATATGTGGGCCATATACAGCCATGTTTGACCCATATAAAGCAACGTATTGGCCATATATATATATCCACGTATGTACCATACTTGGTTCACACTGTAAATGCCCATGCATAGCCCTTTATGGGCCATACTTGATTCTTGATGAGCCATATAGTTTAGTCATGTATGAGCAATATTTGGACCTTAATGAGCCATATTTGGCTACTTAGGCCAAATATGAACCATATTTGACAAATGATGGGCGATATGTGCCTTAATTAGCAAGTGATTATTCGTCTGTCTGACCGATTTCTGGAATTTCTGAACTAGCCATATTTGGAATTATCCATATATGCCCATATATATGGCATATATTTATTTTGTTTTTTTCCACCCGGCTATTTGTTTTAAATCCATTCAAATCAGTTTTGTCTCCTGATTGTAATAATATGGATATATCTTTATTATAAAATTTAAAAATTAGTATTATTATGTAACTATTATTATTAAGCCTACCTACATTTGAATTTCCGTAATGCAGTTTTTACACACAAAAAATCCTAACTCGTTTATTCATTTTCCTTGTAAAAAGAATCCATTAACCGAATATTCTTTTCATTTTTTTTTCAATTGCAGCATGCCTGAAGTGAACTGCTTGACTATTTCTTAAAACGCTTTTTCAAAACGATAATAATAAGATTCGTAGATGAAAGGCCCGTGAATTACTTTTTAAGAAAGCATCTTGCTCTTTACTAAGCTAAATGAATTTCCCACGCAGAATCTCCTCTAAATGATGGAAATAATTTAAGTTGCGATTATGAAAATGAAAAATAAAACTGTAGAACTCCAAATTGCCAAAAATGGCACATATTCATTTTATATACGCATGCTGCTTAGTTGTAAGTGGATTTCGTTTTTTCATTACCGCAACATTCTAGTGATGCGATAAAAATAAAATCCTTCTCAAAATGGCTGCCACGTTAATCCTGCCACTGACGACAGCTAACAAAATTCATGTAGATGACTGCATTTGATCTTGTTACATTTTCTTAAGTTTGAGTGTATAGCTGCAATTGTAAGTTTGTGGATGTTTTGATGTAAAGTCCATCATATTTATAAAATAAAACATTGTCTCTTATTTTCAGGTGACAAATATGAATTGTCTGAACTCAGTGGTGTCCACGAGAGGACGGATAACAAATCTCATCAATGGTTTGGCGCCACTTTAAGAAGTTCGGGTCCCAATGGCGTTGTTGTGGTAAGTCTGAAATTCCCATTATATTTAGTTTCCATTAGTCAGTTTCTCCAACTTTTAAACCTATTAGTCCAATATTGTTATAGTCAGCATGAGTTGTTTCATATGTTTGTATGTTCAGCCAGGTGGCCATCTTTGATAAGTTTAGTTTATCTTCCACTGAGATACAATTGTGAACAAAATACTGTTCCTTAGAATGAACAAACTGTTTCACTTGTGTTTCTCGTTGCATGACCTATTCAGAGTTGAACATGTTCCATTTGCTGATCTGGTTTATCTGTTTATAAGGACTGTTGGGCTACATTTTATTCAATAGTACGAAACGAACTGTAAGATGGTAAATCGTTCTGATAAGCTTGAGCTCGTCAAAAATGACTAGAAAGTATAGACTTATCGGTCAACAACACCGTTATTCGCGGAGTTTAAGATATTGTTGAAAATTTTTTTTTTTTTTTTTTTTTTCCTCATCGTTGTTTAGCTCGTTCCTTGTTGTCTTGGCAGCCTCAAAGAAAAAAAATCTTCCAGAAATCTTTTAAGAATTTATCCTCTCAATAGAAAGCATCTTCGTTTTATGACCCGACAACAAAGCCTTTATTTCTTCCAGCTTAGATAATATTGGCTTTTGCGACTATAGTGATTTCCTGTAAAGACTTTTTCGGTTCCAAAAAAAATTGAATCTGGGCGGCCTTGTTTATTTAAGAAAGTGAATCTGAAACGTTAGCTCCCAGGAGCGCCGTAAATCGGTGCATTCACGCCCTGCTTAGGTGGCGCTGCATTTAATCACGTGTTTGTTTCGAAAATAGCTATTGGTTGCGATGATGCATTTACCACCTGCTAGTATAAAATTTTTTGAAGGTTACAAAATGATTTAAAATTTAAAATTAAAAATTTATACTGGGCTACTTGAAGGATGGAAACCATTAATCTTGGCCATCAGGAAGTTTTATAAGAAATCACATGATTCTGCCATCAAGAACGACATGATTGTAAAGCTGATAAAACTTATTGTTATATATTATATGTTCTTCTTTATATATAGTGTATGTTCAAAACTTGTCTATGGGACAACATCCAATTAAAAGAATGTAAATATGATGATGTATCAAGTATTGCATTATTTTGTAAATTGCTTGTAGTATATGCCTGAATGTATCCGTCATTTCGTTTTTGGACATCAGTTAAAATATAGTTTCCCCGATAGTGACAATCTAAGGTAAAACAGTTTGATGCGAAGATGTAGCAATTCTCTTTTTAAATAATTCGATTGAAGCTGTACATGTCATGAATGAAATAATGGGCCATTTTATCCCACTCATTCTGAATGATCGTTCTCATTGTTAAAACATTAGTTTCAAGACCCATGGAAATGCCTAAAGAAATGCGATTCGATTTATTTTTGCAACTTTGTGCTGGCTTATTTTGATCATTTTCATGTTTTATTCATAGTTTATTTAAACGTGAAAACTGCCAGCCTTACATACACTGTCCCTGTGAGGTTCGTTATAATCGACCTTGATACCTACGAATTCACAGTGCTTTTTAATATGAAATTATTCATCATATTTTCTAAGGATTTTTTGGAATCCTTAATTTGTTATCATAAATGTACTTGATTTCGTCATGGCTTAGCTAGTGTTGGCTGGCTTTCGCTCTGTGAACTTTTGTCACTATGGCAACTGACTTGTCCGACTCCCTCGCCGCTCTTAAGTGCTCAATAAAAATACACAAATGCGTAATGCGTTGTTTTTATGGCCAAAGCGTGTCACATTTAACGCCTTTTGCACCTTGACAAAAACGCATTTGATTTCGCCTTCTGTCGACCAATCCACGCTAAGAAAGCGTTTGAAATTGAGAATTGGAGAAGACTATGTTTGTGGAAGTGGAAGAGATGTTTTCATCAAGATCATCTTAAATACACAGAAATAAACAATGGAAATCAGACATGATCGTCCATGCGTCAAACATGTGAAGTGTTGGTATTTTCATTGTTTTCATTGCTTATTTATTCCAAACTTCATGGATTTTCTATTTTGCATTCAAAATTGGCACAAAGCTTAATTCGAACGTTATTGAATGCTATGAGTGTTGATGACTACCCTGGTGAAAAAGCTACAACATATAAATCGACATGTAATATCCATGTATAACCATCTTTACAATAATCTCTTCTTTAATTTATCTACTTTAGGGGGGTTTGGTAGCCTATGTATTTCAATGGTAAAATTTGCACTTCACTTCATTTTCAAAATAAAAAAGTTTCAATAAAATTAAAAATGTA
>JAQGBW010005663.1:0-11677 GCA_034698625.1 Julus scanicus
ATTAAACATGTAAATTTACTGTTGGTTCCTTGGGTTAGTTTCTGTTCTTTGAGATTTGGCCCAAATAAGCGGCTGCCACAATTAACCGGTGGCCCAACTAAGCGGAATCGTCTGTACTTTATTTTGATACTAAATATGGATATTTTGACAGAAACTGCCATCCCCACCTATGATGACAATTTTCATGCGCAACTCCATGCAGTTGTGCTAAATTGGCCACAATTCGAATGGACTTTTCTTAGCAGCAACTTTTACCTTGGAACATTTCCAGGTGCCATTTTCAAGAAGACGCTGACATAAAAACGATCATTTTGGATAATACATTCAGGTTTTCCAGAACTTTATTAGATGGAAAATAACGTGAATCTTACCTGTCATCGTATAGCAAGTCAGTTCATTCCCACGCGCATACATGGTTCGCTGAACCGATGCGCAAACAACATTCGAGTTGCAAATTAACCACATCGGTGCAATATTGGGCCCTTCAAAAAGCCAATGTTCAAACTTCAGCACATCGTCCATGCTCGTTCGAAACTAGAACTGCCTGTCAGAGAAAATAATTTCCAACTGCCATTGTGCAGATCGCATATTCCCCTGGCCTGGCAGTTTTATTCGCTACTTGAGCAAAGGCATTCTTATCATTCTCCTAAAGCATAAATAATATCTTTTTGTTTTCCCACCGAGCCTTGCTCGTCTCGCATAAAATAGCGTTTCTGACATTCTAATATGTCTCTGCGGATACGGCGCTCGTGCGGAAGGACATTGCCGATGTCAACCCGTCGTTTGTGATGATATTCCGTTTGGAAAAAATAAAAAAACGTGGCAATTTAGCGAAATATTTGTGCACGAAAAGGGTGGTTCTGTTTCACGAATATACCTATTTTATTTATTTATTTTATTATTTTTTTGTTTTTCAAAATTACGTTTTTGAGAACGGATCAGGTGTTCCAGACTGGTCCCTTGGTTTACATAAAACAAATACCGAGAATATATTATGTATTCATGGCAGCATTGACATGTTGCTGAATTAATAAATGCAACTTTCTAAATAGCCACATTTTCTCAGATAAGGCAACATATGTATCCAATGCAAATTCAGAGTAATTAAAAATTCCTAACCCTGGTGAAAAAAAACCAATAGAAACCAATAGAGATTTCTATTGGTTTATATTGTTATTTGGACACTTTATTGGTTTTAACTGTTTTCTATGGTTCATGTATTGACTTCTATTGTTATTTGGACACTTTATTGGTTTTAACTGTTTTCTACGGTTCATGTATTGACTTCTATTGTTATTTGGACAATATATTGGTTTTAACTGTTTTCTATGGTTCATGTATTGACTTCTATTGGCTTCTTTTGACTTCTATGGTTTGGCTGTATTGACTGAACAATAGAAACCAATACAAAACGATAAAAAAAAATAGTAACCAATAAAACCAATAGAAATTTTCTATTGATACCAATAGAAAACAACGTTCCAAATAACAATAGAAAACAACGTTCCAAATAACAATAGAAAACAACGTTCCAAATAACAATAGAAAACAATAGAACTCTCTATTGTTTTTTTTACCAGGGAATGCATACATTTCATAATGAATATTATATTTTCCACAGTAGTCCACAGGAAATTCACTTCCGCAAGAATGACCTTGTATGTGCTGTAACTTTTGCTGTAAATTCTGTAATATTTGTATTTGTAAATACCCTGTAACATTTTTTCTGCCCCCACCACTTGGTACCTTCAAGCTGACCCCAGGGTATTAAAATTTAATTGAATTGATTAGCAACCATTTGTCCATATCAGTTGTACTCTAAAATACATTTTCAAATACCGAGGTTCAGTATTTGAAAAGTTTTTACTTGTAGGTAATCTATTTTTAGAAATACAGAATTCTGTGTAGAGCTTAACACATCCAGTACTTTCTATTTCTGTCTGTAATTGCAATATCTCACACATACATAGGTCACAACATAGTGGGTTTAGTAAGGATTCAGTGTTTATCGCTAGTTAGCAGTCCTCCCAACATGCGATCAAATCCATCAGATTGTTGTTCCGAGTTATTTTTGCCTGGAGAAACTGAGCATCCACAGGCAATCCCAGAGAAATTCTATTTCCAGCAAATCCGATTGGTTGCACTAAATGCACAGTGTGGTCACTGCGATTGCTAAACTTGACCGCTCAGCTTAAAAGATGAGCTGTAATTAAGTGGGCAGAAATCAGCCGCAGCAGATCTTCAAGACAGCAGCTTGCTGTTTTTCGGTGAAAGAACACCAGCAGAGGTTTTGCTGTTTGGAAATCGGATTAAATGCTTGCTAAGCCCGAACTGCAGCAATGAAGAAAGACAAAGAAAAAAGGGGAAAAAAATAAATAAACGAATGCCGAGATAAACCAAGAAAACTGGTAAAAAAATAACTGAACATCCCAAATAGTAAAACTTGACCTTGCGCTTTTGCCAAGAGAAAATTACCAGAATAAAAGCCATGAAAACAATAAAAAGCTACGTAATGTCTGGTAAATATACCATTTGAAGACGCGGTGACTTCAAGCTCACTAAATTTTATCAGGATTCCTTTCAGCCATACTGAAATCAATACAGAAAATCTTTACAGACATTTATCTTGCAGCAGAAGACATTCAGAATACATTTTACTGGTCCACTACTTGGGATGGAAAACTCAGTAGCAACCCTTTAACCAAGCAGTGTCGAATCTAGGGCTCGTGGAACACATTTGACCCATGGAAACTTTTGTGATGTCACTCTACCCCGTAGCAAAAATGTTTTCTCGAATCCCAAAAGCCGCAACTTCATATCGAAAAATGTGGATACTTTGGGCCAGGTTTTGGAAAACTGAAAACGTGTTTAATAATTACGACCCAAAACTGACCATAAATCTTCCATAAATGCTTCCATAAAATCTTCACTAAATGACAATCATTTCTGTATCTTCCATAATGACAAACGTTTCTATATCTTCCAAAATGACAGACATTCTTCATCTTCCATAATGACAAACATTCTGTATCCTCCATAATGACAAACATTTCCGTATCTTCCAAAATGACAGACATTTTTGTAACTTTCATTACCCTGGTGAAAAAAACAATAGAAACCAATAGAGATTTCTATTGGTTTTTATTGTTATTTGGACACTTTATTGATTTTAATTGTTTTCTATGATTCATGTATAGACTTCTATTGGCGTCTATTGACTTCTATGGTTTAGCTGTATTGACTGAACAATAGAAAACATTAGAAAACCACAGAAAACAATTTAAACCAATAAAACCAATACAAGTTTTCTATTGATACCAATAGAAAACAACGCTCCAAATAACAATAGAAAACAATAGAAATCTCTATTGTTTTTTTCACCAGGGGAATGACAAACATTTCCATATCTTCCAAAATGAATGACAGCCATTTTTGTAACTTCCATAATGACAAACATTTATGTATCTTCCATAATGACAAACATTTCTGTATCTTCCATAATCACAAACATTTCCATATCATCCAAAATGGCAGACATTTTTGTATCTTCCAAAATTACAAACATTCTGTATTTTCCATAATGACAAACATTCTGTATTTTCCATAATGACAAACATTCTGTATTTTCCATAATGACAAACATTCCTATATCGTCCATAATGACAGACATTCTGTATCTTCCATAATGACACACATTCTATATCGTCCATAATCACAAACATGTTGTGTCTTCCACAATACAATATGCCCATCTTGGGAACATTCTGACAGACATTCTGCATCTTTCATAATGGCAAACATTTCTGTATCTTTCATAATATCAAACATTTCTGTTTCTTCGATAATGTCAAACATTCTGAATCTTCCATAATGACAAACATTCCTTTATCTTCCATAATGACAAACATTTCTGTATCTTCCATAATGACAAACATTCTGTATCTTCCATAATGACAAACATTCTATACCGTACGTCCATAATCACAAACATGTTGTGTCTTCCAATACAATATGCATCTCCTTGGTTACCAATTTTCTCAGATCCTACTTTCCAAACTCCTACACAAATATTTACTCTTCCCAGATCTTAACTTTAAAAATGTATGTTCATCCAACTATTTTTGGATCTTCTAAGAAATCCAACAATCTCTAGATATCTTCTTGGCTCACTAGACTGTACGTATGGCATGCATATATTTATTCCAGCATTCTGCAGTCGTTGACACAATTATTTAGGTTTGTTATTTATACTAATGGGTAACTTCGTTTCACCTTGCATGGATGCGAAAGGTTTTTCCATGGATTTGAAATTATTTATTTGACAAGCTCCTTTGGTTGTCCTAGATACAAACATAATGGGTAATTCCATTTTGTCTTGCATTTCAATGTCTTTGACGATATATAGATCCCTATATATGCTCTAACAATTTCTTTTGATATTACCCCATGTCAATGTCTTGACCCAATTCCATTTGGTTTCTTCCAGGACCCCTTTCAAGTCTCCCCAAGCCCCTAGACAGTCATACATAAAAATATGGTTATATGTCCTTGGATTCCAATGTCTTTGATTGCTCCAACATATATCAGCTTAACCTACAATGCGTTTAGAACCTCACTAAATTCAATCCTTTTGGATCCACTCAAATCCCAATGAAGTGCCACAAGCCCCCATAACTGGAAAAATATTTACAGATCTAGAGTTTCACGCTTCAACATCCCACAGAAAACAACCAACTCAGTTAAGTTAGGAACAGCAAATCAATATCTCATCGCCTCATAACTCGTGTCCTGGCCCCTTTTTTCACCCGAAATATTAACGTTAGTTTTAGATGTCTTGCATTTGCCACTGTTACATGTAACTACATACCCCCGCATGATAATACATGCCCTTAGTGAGAACCTGATTAATGGTGCATCTACTAAAATGAATCAACAGCTGCGGGGGAGCAAAATAAAAAAAATGGCGCAGGGCTGCCAGGACAGGTCTTGTTTTTTCTCCTATAAATTTCACTTTCCAGAAGCAGGCACATGGACGTTGAAAACTGCTAGTAGATAAAAACTTGAAGGAAAAAGACTGAAAAAAATCCGCGTCAATGAATTCCGGACAAACATTAATATATCAAGAAGTGAGTGGTGGGAGTGTCTCTCGTTTAGTTTGGGCCAACAACAAAAACATTTCCCTTTTCACCACAATCATTGCACAATTTGTCATTTCCTTTCAAATTGAATAAAAGCCGTTGCCATCCGTGTGCGAATAAACAATGGCCAGTGTCCTAGGTGCTCCTCAAGTGAATGGACTCTTGGGATGACCGCCAGAGAGCCATTAAGTAGACCCTTCAGGAAGAATGGCCTTTCAGAATGGCTGGTCGTGGTGCGTGCAATGACAAATCGGACACGGGATACATTTGGACAAATGACCAAACAGTGTTGAATAAGGATTCGAGTGTGTACGTTTAACCAAATTATCTATTATCGGAAGGTGAGTTTAAAAGACATTGAACCCAACATTTCGAACATCACAAGCAGTTTCAAAGCTGGTGCGACTCCATAGTAATCTCTAATGGATCCATTCTAAAATAAGTTTCATTAGTTTCACGAAACGTTTTATTTTAGAAGTGCAAAGGTTCAAGAAGTTCAAACGGTCAGGATTTTCCAAATCGCCACTACAAGTTTTTTGATTTTTGGTCAAGTTTTGAAGAAGTTGTGTCATTATCAAGTTATTTCTTACATATTGTTATGCTACAAAGGTTATAGGTTCTAAGCAGTACGTCGCCAGATTTAATTACCAACTTATCATTAAAGTTTTCTTTTCTGCTTGGTCAGTTTCATAGTTTTCAAGAATTTGCATCATTACCAAGTTTTTAAGAAGTTGCATGATTATCAAGTTTTCAAGGAGTTGTATCATTACCAAGTTTTAAAGAAGGGGCATCAATATACTAAGTTTTGAAGAAATTGCATCATTACCAAGTTTTAAAGAAGGTGCATCAATATACTAAGTTTTGAAGAAATTGCATCATTACCAAGTTTTCAAGAAGTTGCAAGCATCATTACCAAGTTTTGAAGAAGTTGTATCATTACCAAGTTTTCAAGAAGATGCATCATTACCAAATTTTCAAGAAGTTGCATCATTACCAAGTTTTCAAGAAGTTGCATCATTACCAAGTTTTGAAGAAGTTGTATCATTACCAAGTTTTCAAGAAGTTGCATCATTACCAAGTTTTCAAGAAGTTGTATCATTACCAAGTTTTCAAGAAGATGCATCATTACCAAATTTTCAAGAAGTTGCATCATTACCAAGTTTTCAAGAAGTTGCATCATTACCAAGTTTTCAAGAAGTTGCATCATTACCAAGTTTTGAAAAAGATGCATCATTACTAAGTTTTCAAGAAGTTGCATCATTACCAAGTTTTGAAGAAGTTGTATCATTACCAAGTTTTCAAAAAGTTGCATCATTATCAAGTTTTCAAGAAGTTGCATCATTACCAAGTTATTTCTTGACTATTGTTATGCTATAAATGCTAAGTTCTAAGCAGTCGACCAGATTTACTAACTTATCAATACAAGTTTCTTGTCTGCATGGTCATTTTTCAAGTTTTTAAGAAGTTGTGTCATTATTAAGGCATTTTTTACATACTGTCAAGCATTTTGTAGAATCGATTATAGTACAGTTTCTTAGACGTATGTTTCTATGGCGTCATGTAAGATTAGATGAATATCATTCAGTTTAAAACTTCCATTCTGAAGATTTTGCTATTTATAAATTCAAAGAGGATCGACTCTCCCTGGTAAAATACAATAGAGATTTCTATTGTTTTCTATTGTTATTTTGAACGTTGTTTTCTATTGGCATCATTAAAAAAATTTATATTGGTATTTCTATGGTTTTCTATTGTTCAGTCAATACAACCAAACCATAGAAGTCAATAGAAGCCAATAGAAGTCAATACAGGAACATTAGAAAACAATTAAAACCAATAAAGTGTCCAAATAACAATAGAAACCAATAGAAATCTTTATTGGTTTCTATTGTTTTATCCACCAGGGATACCCTATACCACGATTTTATTAAGATTGTACAATTAACGTTTCGGTCCACCATAAGCCATGGATTATCAGATTCTAGACATACCCTGGTGAAAAAAACCAATAAAAACCAATAGAGATTTCTATTGTTTTCTATTGTTATTTGGACACTTTTTTGATTTTAATTGTTTTCTATTGTTCATGTATTGACTTCAATCGTTTAGCTTTATTGACTGAAAAATAGAAAACAATTGAAACCAATAGAAAACAACGTTCCAAATAACAATAGAAAACAATAGAAATCTCTATTGTTTTTTCACCAGGGTATGGAGTAAATTATTTTGTAAATTTACTTACAAAATTAGGGGGAGCCCATTTGTGCCACATTTTTCACAGGCAAACATGCCTGTTCTGCAACGATTACAAGATGGCGCCGAACTGGAGTTTCGATGTGCACAGTAGCTGATCGAAGAAGCAGTGTATTTGACAGCACTTCCATGCCCAGATTCTATGGAAACTGCCTTCCAAATTTCCTCCATTATCCATTCACAAGAAACTATCGAATTGAAAAGCACCAAACTAGTGAAACTTTGATGTTTGACGGCTTAATAAGCAACTGATGTTCATTTATTCTTAACACGGTGCAATTGACCTTTCAAATCTTTTATTTATGCCAGTGTGTTTCGCATGGGCGTACATTTTGCCTATGCAACTGCCAACCACATGACTATTAATGGATAGCGATCGTGGCACCCTTTGAGGCTGTGCCCAAGAGGCCCTTTCAAGACTTCTGTCAGAAATCGGTTATCGAAACGCCAGGACAGGTTTTCTTGATTTTCTAAGTAGAGAAGCCGCGGGAGAAGCCAGAAAAGGGCAAATGTCGAATGCAAACCTAGAAATCCAAAATGGTTTTCAAACTACTACACTCTTGTCGAAGCATAGTAAAGTTGTGAAAATATATGGGATTCAATAAAAATCCATTATGGAAAAAAAATTTAATGTGATTTGGGATATTGGGAAAGAAAAATATTCAAATGTCCCTTAGGAATATCTAACGTATGACAATCGATAATCAATCCAGTAATCGGATTTTAAAAAACAAAATTGTTCGACATATTTAGAAATGGTTAATTTTGAAAACTTTAACTGAAAACAATGATGCATTTAACATATTCATTAATGTTAGTGTTATATTAAGCTTATAAAGACAAACTTTGTTAAAGTAATTATCAAGAGTGCATTTAAAGATCATTGGTACTATTTTCATCACACATCCTGAGATTAACACTTTCTTTAAATAGTTTAGGCAATTTATGCGCATGTGTTTTATGTACGATACACCAATCCATGAATATTGTTATGAAATGCCGCATAAAAGACAATTTGGGTTTTAATTCATAATAAGAGTAAACTGCACCAACACCAAACATTTACATGTGCTCTATCTTGAAGCGAGTTAAAACAGGAATTAAGAGTGACATTTTAACAAAAAACACAAAACCGCTGTAGTTGAAGGAATACCTCTAATCAACTATAGTGGTTTTATATAAAAAAAAGTGTTGATCCATTATAATGGAGAAATTCTTCCTTGACTCAAGAATGAAGTACTTGATAGGAAAAAAAGAGTAGAAAGTTTGCATAATTCACCAAGTCAACAACCAATAAATAGATTAAAGAATCTTGTATACCAAATCACATTTCAATTAGAAATAAGAAAAAATATCGCAAGTGTGTATTAAGCAATGCAAAATTTAAAAATATATTTTAATATTCCAAACAAAATTATATACCCTGTTATCCAAAACTCGTTAAAGATGTCGTGTATTAATTCATCTAATTTTCTGTTATGTAATATTACTTGTCCGATTTGGAATCCCCAAGGAGTTGGCCAAATTCTTGAATTGGAACAAGTCTAGAAAACTTGTTACTTATTAACTTTGGGACGTTGGAACGCTGTTGGATATTTGGTCTAGAATCACAGTTGCTTTTCAGTTTTAATTTATTAATCGGTTGTCTAATTTCAGGGTACTAAAATCCCATAAAAAGATTACATAAATGTGAAATTTATACCTTATCCACATTACGCCGAATTCTGTCTGCTAGCCGAGAAATTCGTCAGCCGGGCATGCGCACTTGTTGAGAAGCAATGTCGATAGCTCATAGGCTCCTCTCACTTTCTTGGCGGAAAAAAATGTTTGAATTTTTTGTTGATTTTTAATGTTGGTCTATTTCTGCAACTATGGCTAATCACCAACGCCATGGGGTAAGCCTTCATCCAGTACACCTGGGAATTTTCCTACAAGGTGGACTTCCACTCCCTAGCGAGGGGTCTTTAGCACATGCAACAATCGACACTGAATCTCGGTTTAAACTCATCTAAAAGAGCCGCCACTCAGGGAATTTCTTCCATCCATATAAATTTCCACCGCAAACCCCACACCTTAAAATCTAGAGGCAAGCACGTAACCCACTCGACCGCCGGCGTCGGCAAAAATGTTAGAACTGTTAAACTTTTAATAGCAGAAACAACTGAAATGATGGCGTCTGCTAACACACTTGAGCGCAAAAAAATCGACTTACCTGCATGAATCAAGTAAAAAGGTTTTTCTCAGCAACCAAATTGTCGATTTAAAATCTGAAAAATGGATTTTGTAGACAATTTATTCTTGTTAACAATTCGCCTAGTGTGAAAGGGATTTCTGCCGAATTTCTTTGGAGAATAGCCCCCAACTCGTGCGGCTACTTTTGGTGGAGTGGTCATTTTATCGAGAAACCATTAATTAACAAAATCTCTGGATATGTGTTCATTAAGCTCTGATAATCAAATTGCATTCAGAAACACTTGTAGCCACATGGGTTCAACGATGCATCTGGCATAAATCATGAAAATTTGGGTCGCTTTAATTAAGTTCAACATTTTTTGCCGCAATGATGCATCAGGAATTTTATGCAAATTAGGTGAATTATAAAGAGGAATAAATTGTCTACAAAACATTTTTCCAATTTTAAATCTGACATTTGGTTGCTAAGAAAAACATACTTTTACTTGATTCATGCAGGTGAGTCGATTTTTTTGCACTCAAGTGTAGTAAAAGCAAAAAAAAAACACAAAACGCACTTAATAACGTTGGTTCTCAGTCAGCATATAGTGTGTTTATGGCATTGACCTAATGCTGTTGTTTGGGTATCTTCAGCCAGTGGATCGGTTAAAAAATCGATACGGAGTATCCAAATCAGTATCAATACACCTATAGCTCGCTATACGGCCGCTCTTTATATGGCCTTTCGGTATAATAGCCTTTTCTAATTACAGCAGTTTCGATTTACTGCCCACAATGTTTCGTTATATGGCCAAAACAAATGCTGTAATTCAAGAAAGTGGCCAAAAAATGTGATAAATTACCCCAATTTGCACAAACAAGGTCGGATTTGGCTAACAATAAAACAACTAATGGGTTTCACTTCATTTAAGAGGGATCACAACCCTATCCTTTTCAATGGTTTGCAAAGATACTCACAGTTGAATGAGGAAGGTTTGGCTAGAAAAGAGAATTTTTTGGGGTGACTTGATGCATCAGCAAGGGAATTCGATTGTCGTTTTTCACTTTAAAATAATAGATTTTTTAATTCAATTATTATTTGAATTTTTGCATTCACAACTTTCCTATTTCATGCTGCCATCTGCTGACAGTGTGTGCAAATTAAAGTACATTTTTCAAACTTGTTTATTAATTTTAAACAAATCTACCATTTCAAAGTGAAAAACGACAATCGAATGCCCTTGCTGATTTATCAAGCTATTTTAAACAATTTTTATTTTTATTTCATTTTTTTTTGTTTGACTGAGTGTCGTTACAAATTTGACCCATTGAAAGGGATAGGGTTGTAATCCCTGTTAAGAAGTAAAAAAAAATAAAAATCACAACGCAGAAAGAATTGATTCATTATTATTCGGCTTTTTCGCTTTGCAGTTAACTTTGCTGGAATGTATCTAGGCCGTAAAGCGAGATATGGGTGTACTGACCAAAATACTGAGCAAAGTATCAATACTTATCGATCAGGAGTTGTCGATAAGTAGTCATCAAATTAACGAATTCTGAAGAATTTGATAAATGATACCGATAGCTACACACCTTTTCTTGTTGCTGCTGATAATGAATTAATTAATGGCATCTTTTTTATTAAATTTAAGGAAAATGCCATGAATACCCCCCTTCACTAATATTTTAGCCAAAATACCTATTATCACATCGATATATAGGTATTATGTAGAATATGAGAAGCAAAATTTCAAATATTAAAATACACCCAAACCTCGCTTTACAACCCTGATATGTTCCGGAAAAGTTATTCTGCGTTTACATGAGCACTGAAAGTACTTTAATTTGACATAAATAAACGTACCTTAAACCAAGTCTAATAGTAGTTGCGTTTACATGACAAAAAATGGTGCAATACCCACAAGTCCCTTCTGAATAATAAAACAACCAAATGCTTCATTACCCACAAGCCCCTCCAATTTCCCTCCAAAATTGTTATAATTGTCGAATCACTTTTAGCTTTAACCAGAAAAAGGTAGTAGGAAGTGGTCATATGTCGTCTGCTATATGCATTAACTTGAAGTACTTCCAATGAAACAACCCCCTTGCCCATT
>JAQGBW010005664.1:0-11676 GCA_034698625.1 Julus scanicus
CAATGCTTTTCCGTTGTTAACTCACGGTTAACCTCAGGTTTAGCTTAACCTTTATTGGTGCAACCGGCCCTTAGTAATTATCGACTTGTTTTCTAGAGTTAAATTTTGGTTAACGGCCATCTTGTGACACCAAATTTTTTTAACGGCCATCTTGGAACACCAATGGTAGACTAATTAATGGCCATTTTGAAAGTCAAATTTTGGTTAACGGCTATCTTGGAACACCAAATGTAGATTAAAGGCCATTTTGAACGTCAAATTTTGGTTAACGGCCATCTTGGAGCACCAAATTTTTTTAACGGCCATCTTGGAACACCAATGGTAGACTAATTAATGGCCATTTTGAAAGTCAAATTTTGGTTAACGGCTATCTTGGAACACCAAATGTAGATTAATGACCATTTTGAACGTCAAGTTTTGGTTAACGGCCAACTTGAAACATCAAATGTATACTATAATGGCAATTTTGAAATTCAAATTTTGGTTAGCGGCCTTCTTGGAACACCAAATGTAGACTAATGGCCATTTTGAAAGTCAAATTTTGGTTAACGGCCATCTTGGAACCCCAAATGTAGATTAATGGTCATTTTGGAAAATCAAATAATGGTTAACGGCCATCTTGGAACACCAAATGTAAAAAAATGGTCAATTTGAACGTCAAATTTTGGTTAACGGCCATTTTGGAACACCAAATGTAGACTAATGCCATTTTTAACGCCAAAACTTTGTTAACGGCCATCTTTTAGCACAAAATTTTGTTAAACCGCCATCTTTGAACACCAAATGTAGATTAATGGCCATTTTGAACGCCACAATTTTGTTAACGGCCATCTTGGAGCACTAAATTTTGGTTAACGGCCATCTTGGAGCACTAAATTTTGGTTAACGGCCATCTTGGAAAACCATAAATGATCATTTATGAATAAAAATACCATACATAGTGTTAAATATGTCCATATATGGAATTTCCCGTGTATAATTTGTCCACCTGGGGGTGAATTAAGAATGTAAAACTTGTTAAAAATCAGGTGGTAAATTGGTTAAGCAAATACAAAAAGTGTTTCAAATGCAATCCTGTTTGAAAGGGAGTGGAATAGGGATAATATGGCCCTAGGCTCAGGTACAAAAAAAACCCTTAAGTAAGGGGTTTAGAAATCCCCTGAGTGGCACCTGATTCAACTTAAAATGCATTGTCATTGCAGAATAAAAGGAGGTGTTTTTTATATGAACCGTATAATAATAATCCTGTCTCAAATTACTCCACGTGAAAACTCATTCAAATTTTAGACATTTTTTTTTTACTATATTTCTGAGAAAAAAAGAAGCCTTTTCATTTGTTGCTGTTTAAAAACAGCTTTGAAATTGTTTTTTGGGCCCTTGGCTTAAAAGAAAACACCCTCAGACACTGGATTTATTCAAAAAATCATCCACTTTTTTTACCACCTTTTCAACCACTGACGTGCTGCCATTGTGTGCAGTGCAAAGTTTTTCAACCTTTTTAAGCCTTTTTCCAACACAAGGCACACTCATTTAAGGTGTAAAATTGTCGCGGCACACAAGTTGAAAAGATGAATACAAGTTTGCTTACTGTGATGTTTGAGAAAACTTATTTTTTTTTTGTTGCCAGAACCATGGTTTCGGCAACATCTCGCCATTCGCTAAAGCCGCGTCTCCACTGAAGGCAACATAGGGAAACAATGTTAAGGCAACATGGTTTGCTGAAACAAATAATAAATGCAAGTTGGCCTACTGTGATGTTTAAAGCAAACTTATGACGTTTTTTTGTTGCCAGAACCATGGTTTCGGCAACATTTCGCCATTCGCTAAAGCCGCGTCTCTGCTGAAGGCAACATAGGGAAACAATGTTGAGGCCACATATGGTTTGCTGAAACAAATAATGAATATAAGTTTCCCTACCGTGATGTTTGAGCAAACCTATGACGTGTTTTTGTTGCCAGAACCATGGTTTCGGAAACATTTCGCCAATCGCTTGGAAGGCGGTCTGGTTCAAAGGGGAAAACGTAACTCTGGTTCGCCCTATGTTGGAATATTGAGCTCCTGTTTAGAACCCTCACAGGATGGTCCATATTCAGGATATAGAGATGACCGGTTCAGTGCAGGGCAGCCAGATTTGTTAAGGGCAGTTACCAACATTCTGCGAGTTGACAGAAATGCTCCTCTCTCTAAATTGGGACATGTTGAGGTCCAGATGCGAGACGTTATCTATGGGGTTAATCAAACGTTTTAATCTTTCATGTAATTCACATCTTGTTTACAATATATTAATGCCTAACAACCACTCTAGGAGTAGACATAGTCACTCAAATCCTTTGGTCTTGGCTTCGTGCCAAGATGGATGCTTATACTATTGGACCTTCTTCTTGCATGTGATCAGACGATGGAATACTCTTCCTGGCGATTCTCCTGATTTAGTAAGAATTCAATTTAACAATGATGTCTAAGTCGCTACTGAAGTAGGAGTATTCTACTGGACTTGGGTGGCCCTGTAACATACGGCATTTATTTGCTGACTGTAGGGTACTGAGTTGAATTGATAAATATTGTTCATACTTGGTTATATATGGGTTATTCAAAGGATAAACATGGTGTAAAAATGGCTAACTATTGGAAGGATACATACGGTTGTACATACATAGCATACAAATCATATAGTATAACTTTTGGGGTCCATATATGATAATGATCTTTAACCCTTTTTATTCCTGTTTTATGTATAAAACTAATTTCTCCATCCTTTAAATTGCTTTAAAAGCTTCTCAAATCTTTCTTCATAAAATGTGGCGTTCAATTTAATGTGGGAAATTAAAGTTTTAAAAAAACTGAAATTGGTTTCTAAAATAAGGTTTTCTGAAAATTGTGCGTAATTAAGAAGTTTTGCTAATCTCACTCGAGAGCAATTAAAAACATTAAAGACATAAAATAAGACATAAAATTAATGAACGTTAACGTTTTTTAATGTTCAATCCTGGCTTTAGGAAAAGGGTTCAAATTATCAAATAATAGCAATTCATTTGACCCAGAGCATCGACCAATTGCATAGCATCTCTACATTTCTAAATGACGTCATTGGCTGGATAACAGTAGAACCTGTCTAAATGCATCCTGTGTAAATAAATAATCTATTTAACCCTTTTCTAATCGTTTGTTTTTTCCTGTCCTGTGATAATTTGGTTGGGTCTCCGTAATGGCCAACTTAAGGTGTTCTTTGGAACTGAGGCCCAGTCTGTCGATTGTCCTTTCTGTCACGTGATGTGAATCTAAGCGGATTGGTTAGTCATGTAGACCCTCTACAGGATAAACTCGACACCAGTTGGGCCCTTAAGAGGGATCACAACTCTCTTTTTCAACGGGTCAGGTTTGCGAAGATACTCACAGTTGAATGAGGGAGGTTTGGGTGGGGGTGAGAATTGTTTTGGGTGGCTTGATGCATCAGCAAGGGGCTCATCTTGTCGTTTTTCACTTTGAAATGGTAGATTTAAAAAAAATAATATAAGAGTTTGAAAAATGTCCGTTACACACGCTGCCAGCAGGTGGCATCATGAGATTTGCATGTTGTGAGTGTAAAAATTCAAATAAAAATTTAATTTTAAAAAATCTTCTATTTTTAAAATAAAAAATGACAAGTGAAGCCCCTTGCTGATTTATTAAGCTATTTTAAACAATTTTTATTTTTATTTAATCTTTTTTTGTTTGACTGTGGGTGTCTTTGCAAATTTGACCTGTTAAAGGGATAGGGTTGTAATCCCCCTTAAATCTCAACCAATAACATGAATAACCTGTAACCTCTCTAACAGCATAAAATGTGCCTTTACTGACTTGGGACCCCATATTTAAATGAACCTGTCTAAAAGCATATTTTTCACCGGTCCCAACAGTGAAATAATTCTACTGTATATGGTGAGAAATGTTTTCATACATGTATGGGACATAATATGGCATATACATGTATGGTCCTATATATCATTTTTTTCCACCTTGGTAGATTTATAATAAATCATATGCTCATACAAAAAAAATAATTTAAGTAAAAGATGCATATAGTTTGTTCAATGGTGAAGTTTGTAAATAATGGTAAAAAAATGCATAATTTAAACATAAAAATGTCAGTTTAAATTGGTCACGAAATAAAAACGTGTATTTTCTTAGCAGTTTTTACATAAAAAGCCAGTAAGATTTATGTTATTTTATTTGAATTCTTCAAGCAGTGGCTGAGGTGTCATTAATCCATCATGGCGCACGCCGGACGCCATTTTTTTAATTTAAATTTCTAAGGGAAAATCCCTTTTTTTCCTCTATTCTATTTTTAAGCTGCGGTTTTTCCCCCGTTGATAACTGAAGTCACGAAATTGTGAATAATGGCGGGCAATTCTACGAGTACACGCTCATTGGTCACACTGTTAGACCCCCACCACGTGTTGCTTTTGTGTTCATAAATTAAACGTTCTTTTGCCGCTTATTGTCACGAGATGCAACGGAAGTGACGTCACTATGGCGTATGACGAGTACAATTTCGTTTCTTTTTGCTGAATATGTTGAAATAAAACCAAACTAGCTAACACAACAACAAAAGAAAACTACAAAACAATACAACTAAACTACAAACAACAAAACTGAATTTCAAAATAAAACAACTAAATTACAATAACAAAAAATAAAAGGAAACTACATAACAACCAAACTAAACTTCAAAATCATTCAAAAGTGAACAACAGAACAGCAAACCTAAACTATACAAAAATCCAAAAATGATCTTCAGAACAAAAGTAAACTACAAAAATACAAAAGTAAACAGAAAACTACAAAGCAAACAGAACACTACAAATGTAAACAGCTAGAAGTAAAAATAAAACTACAAATGTAAACAGAATACTACAAAAGTAAACAGAACACTTACAAAAGTAAAAGGAACAATACAAAAGTAAACAGGACACTACAAAAGTAAACAGAAAACTACAAATATAAACAGAACACTGCAAAAGCAAATAGAACACTACAAAAGTAAACTACAAAAATACAAAAGTAAACAGAAAACTACAAAAGTAAACAGAAAACTATACAAAAGTAAACAGAACACTACAAAAGTAAACAGAACACTACAAAATTTGACAGAACACTACAAACGTAAACAGAACATTGGAAAAGTAAACAGAACACAACAAAAGTAAACAGAACACAACAAAAGTAAACTGAACACTACAAAAGTAAACAGAAAACTACAAAAGTAAACAGAACACTACAAAAGTAAGCTACAAAATAACTGTAAGGCAAAACAAAACAAAACTGACTCAAACACAAACTACTAAACTACAAAACTAAACTGTAAAACAATTGAAAACTTTACTACAAAGGAACACAAATATTGATTTTAACCATCAAAGCAAAAATATGACCACATAACATAAATAAAAACAAAACTACAATGGAATTCTTAACTACCACAAACAAATTCCAAACTAAGACCTAAATAACACTATGCAAAACTGAGACATAAAACAAAGATAAACAAATAAATTAATAAACTTTATCTTGTATCGATTTTAGATCACATATACTATATAACTTTAGTTTTTATACACTCGTGTATATATAAGTCAATAATAAAATGGCAATTATTTGTTGAATTAAGGGTGAATTAATGGCGACACAAATTCAGTTGTTAGTCTTAGCCGGAAGGAGATTTCATAGCAACAAATGTAGGCTTAACATTCTTCATTTATTCGCCACTTCAAATAATAATGATTTATTCATCAACAAACGTCCTATATAACAAAATGATCAACCCATTTTAATACAGTTTTAATCATGGTGATGTGCACGTCATCATGTGTTCGAAACCAGCCAATGAGAGAATGGATTGCATACATACGTCATATTATACACAGTAACACTATGTCAACAATAATTAAATACTGCCAGGGTGGCTACATAATATATATGCTTAATTTTCCACTTGTTTTTGGGCAAAAACATAAATGGACAAATCAGAAATTTAATATACACCGTGAGGCAAAAAAATGATGCCAAAATATAATTCATTGTAACTTAAGGGGGATCACAACCCTATCACTTTCAATGGGTGAAATTTAAAACACAATTTCAGCCAAACAAAAAGAGATTACATAAAAATAAAAATTGTTTAAAATAGCTGGATAAATCATCAATGGCATCATTTTTTCGTTTTTCACTTTGAAATGGTAGATTTTTTTAAAATTAATAAACAAGTTTGAAAAATGTCCATTAATTTGAACTCTCGTGCTGCCACCTGCTGGCAGCGTGGACATTTTTCAAACGTGTTTATTAATTTTAAAAAATCTACCATTTCAAAGTGAAAAACGAAAAAGCGATACCATTGATGATTTATCAAGCTAATTTAAACAATTTTTATTTTTATTTAACCTCTTTTTGTTTGGCTGAAATTGTGTTTTAAATTTCACCCATTGAAAGTGAAAGGGTTCTGATCCCCCATAATTAAAAATACAATAATTTTAATGAAATTTTCCAGTTGTGTACTTTTGTTACTAATCTTTCAAATGACAATGAAGCCGAAGTGTCACCACCAAAAGACTAAAAAACCGGATTCAATGTATTGTGTTTATGGCGCTCCTACCAAGGCAGGTTTGCTACCGTCTGCACAATTTTAGACCTGCACATTGCAGAGGGATCTACATTTCTAAAAACATATTTACTACATATCTATAATACATATATCTACATTTAAATTTTGATATTTAAACACAAATGTTATTTTTGCAATCCGCTGTATCATTGAACTTCCGTTCGTCTGCACACTGTCAGATCAGGTCTCAATTGAGCCGATGGCTGAGCCGACGGCTGATGGCTAGGCCAATTTGCCCTAAGGGCCTATAGAAGTTTCACTTAAAAAAACCCACCATGCCATTATCTGTCCTCAGCAGGGGTGTCTCCATATATGCCCAATTTCTGATATGTCCATTTATGGAATCTCCCATATTATACTCTTCCTTAAGCAAAAAACCTTCCTCAGCGGGGGTGTTTCCATAATGTTTTTGTTTGTTTCGTTGACTTACTAAAAATAAACATAAACAAAGTTTAAAAAAACAAGATGATGTTGGTTTTCAAAATTAGCATAAGAAATGTCTGAATTTCCATTGTGATAACAATTCTCCTTGAGGTCGCCTGTGGGTGGTTCGGAACACATTTATTTTTCATCCTTTATTTTTATGTTTAGCATCATTGTATTATGTTGTACATTGTGTGGGTCATATCCACAAATATTAAAAAAGAGGATGTGATTCTAATTCTGGCCACATTTCCAAAATGGCCTCCAAATAAATTTCCAACATGAAACTGAAAGGAACGTTAATGCTGATGAATTGCCACTGAAATGGACGAGGAGGCCATCTTGTTCTTCAAATATATCATCTACTTTTATCTTCTCAACCTTGGATCTGTTTGGTTTAAATTACACAATTGAGTAACTAATATATTAAGGTCGTGTCCAATTTATACAGGTTTGCTGTATTTTTGCTATCTCCATATATGTCAATGCATTTCAATTTCTTCCAAATATAGAAAGAAAAATTGCCTATCACAGATGGCGCTGTAATCCTCAAAGAATCCATTACCACTGGGAGCACTTCAGCGCCCTCTATGTGAACATAATCTCCACTAGCGGCACTTGTGAATCTTTGGCAGTCCACAGATGGCATCATCAGGCACTTCAACAATGATATAGTCTATTGAAGGAGACACGTAGCGCCATCTGGGATGATCCAGATGTAGAAAAACACTCAATGCGCATCTGGACTACCTTCAGCGCCATCTGTGTTGTACAACGACAACTAGTTGTAGAAAAACATTGTGAAGCACCAGGGTAGGGTTTAAGGGCCCAAAGGCAACTAAGGCTAAAGAGGACCCAACCAATAGTGGGCCCCAGTTCTGAGGAACGCCTTAAGTTAGCGCTGTGAATTGCGGAAGTGGACATGTGAAAACGAGGTTAATCTGGTTTGATATGGGGCCCACACATTGGGATATGGCCTAGCCTCTAATTGTAATTATTCAATGTATGTATAATCGAACAGAGCCCATTAAGCATTCTTTATGCATACCAAATGTTCATTTTATCATAATATGGAGTACATTAAAAAACATGTTATGTGTTGTAACCACTTTCGAATTCGTGCTGGACATTCGAGATTCTAATCTGTTGACTTATTAGCGCCTAAATTGTAACACCGTTGAAGTTGAGGCGTGGCCACAGACACAATTTCTTAGCCATATCAACACTTGTCAGGAATTCAAATCAGGCAGGAAATTGACACGCTTATCGGCGGACATCTTGTTCTTACATTCACCATATGTATGCATAAAAACAATATTTTCCATATACGGTAGGACCTGTCTAAATGCATATGCTTGGGACCAGTGAAAAAAATGCTTTTAGACAGGTTAACTTATATGCACCGGTCCCAAGTCGAGACCGGAACATTTTATGCTTTTAGACAGGTTCATTTATATACACGGGTCCCAAGTCGAGACCGGAACATGTTATGCTTTTAGACAGGTTTATTCATATACACCGGTCCCAAGTCCGGAGTGGAACATGTTATGTTTTTAGACAGGTTAATTTATATACACCGGTCCCAAGTCGAGACCGGAACATTTTATGCGTTTAGACAGGTTCATTTATATACACGGGTCCCAAATCGGGACCAGAACATTTTGTTTTTAGACTGGTTAATTTATATACACCAGTCCCAAGTTGAGACTGGAACATTTTATGCTTTTAGACAGGTTTATTCATATTCACTGGTCCCAAGTCTGGAGCGGAACGTTTTATGCTTTTAGACAGGTTCATTTATATACACGGGTCCCAAGTCGTGAGTGGAACATGTTATGCTTTTAGACAGGTTCATTTATATACACCGGTCCCAAGTCGAGACCGGAACATGTTATGCTTTTAGACAGGTTCATTCATATACACCGGTCCCAAGCCTGGAGCGGAGCATTTTATGCTTTTAGACAGGTTCATTCCGATTCACTGGTCCCAAGTCTAGAGCGGAACATTTTATGCTTTTAGACAGGTTTATTCATATACACGGGTTCCAAATCGGAACCAGAACATTTTATGCTTTTAGAGAGGTTATTCATTTACGCAGGATGCATTTGGACAGGTTCTAATGTACACTGTGAATCATCGATTTTCAGGTAAATTTTCCGTCCACCTTCCAGAAAAAAGTAAAGCAAAAGCCATATCTAGTGTATATATGAACCTGTTATTTCCCCCACTGTTTTGTTTGGGGGCCCTTCTTTTTATTACCTTCCAAACTTGTGTTCGAACCATAAGCGAACGACTCCTTTTTTTGACACCATTTCTTTGAATTTTGGCCAAACAAATTGCAGTTGATCCGATCGATGGTCAGCATGGGGTCCGAAAACAAGTTGACCACAGAAGGGTCAAAAACAACCCTAGTTTTAAAAATCCCTCACTTTTATTGCCCTTATTTCTCAGGGGGAATCTTTAAACTTTTCTTGCTTTCTAAAAGACCACGTCTTAAGATTCCAAAAAAAAACCTTTGGAAAACAGAAAAATCCATTATAAAAATGGGTCGAAAAACATGGTTTTTAAACCCGGGTTCCTTAAGGTCCTTTTGGGTCTCTTGTGGTTCCTTTGGGTCTTTTGGTCTTCTACTATTTTCACAATTAACAAAAGAAAGCAATTGCTAACCACCAACAATAGGTTAAAGGGGAGACTTGTTTGGAACAGGAGGGGTAAAGTTACGCAGGGCTATTGTCACATTATTAACCATGTGCTAAATGTCAATGACCTGGTTGGATAAATCATATACGGCACATACATATGACATTTCCCATAAATGAATTAATATCTAAAATAGGACATATATGAATATTTCTAAAATTGGACGTACAGTGGAACCTCGGTTTACGAACTTAATCCGTTCCTCGACCCTGTTCGTGAAATATATCCGCGAAATTCACATTACTGTGTAATATACAGCCGGTGACAAAAGCGCCGTACCAGCCAATATAAAGCTCCGCCTTGTTTCAGGAAATGTCTTAAGGTGGGTATCCACCAAACGAAACATAAACATCAAACATACACAAAAAACTCAAAAACAATGTTTTCAGCATGTTTTTCAAAACATGTGTGGCAAATTGTGTAAAAAAAAAAAAAAAGCGAGTGTACGCACCTTTTACACATTTCGAGAAACAAGGCGGAGCTTGGCATATTTCAAAATGAAAACCCCATGGTTCAATGCTCTACGTCATCAACTACGTCACGAAACATTTGAGAAACATTTTTTTCCTTTGATCCGGACCGCCTTTCGAGCAATCGCTACGAAACATCGAGAAACATCAAAATGTGGGGAAAAAACGGAAGTGTTCCACACATGTTGACAAACACTTCTGGACACATCAATGTTTGTATGTTTATGTTTGTTTCTCTAATGTTTCATTTGGTGGATACCCACCTTTAGGTGCGTGCACTCGTGTTTTTTGACACAATTTTGAGACACATGTTTCGAAAAATACGCTAGAAACATTGTTTCAGTGTTTTTGTGCATGTATCTTGTGTATGTGCATGTTTCGTTTGGTGCACCAAAAGAAACATACACAAGAAACACTGAAACAAAGTTTTCAGCATGTATTTCGTAACATGTGTTGCAAATTTCCTTTAGGTGCGTATCCAGCAAAAGAAACATTAGACACAAAAAACATACACAATCAAACATTGGTGTGTCCAGAAGTGTTTGTGTAACAATGTGTCGAAAAACGACCATTTTCTGACACATTTCGTGTGTCCTGGCAACCGCTCAAGAGGCGGTCTGGATAAAAGAAAATTTGCGACACATGTTTCGAAAAACATGCTGGAAACTTTGTTTCAGTGTTTCATGTGAATGTTTCTTTTGGTGGATATCTACCTTTTGATCCAGACTGCAGACAGGACACACGAAATGTGTCACAAAATGGCTGTTTTTCGACACATTGCTTCACAAACACTTCTGGACACATCAAGGTTTGTTGTGTCATGTTTTTTGTGTCGTTGGTGCGTACCGCGCCCTTTAAGTAGGATGCTTTCATCATATGTAAGCCTGACCCTGGTTTTGAGGGTTTTTTCAGTATAATATTAAGTCTTTGTTTCCCCTCCTTTTAATCCTTTAAACCTGTGGATTTTTTTGTTAAAGATTTCGCAGATATATGTTTCACAAACGCACGTGCTTGTTACGCCTTTGTTCCTGACGAGGCCCCAAGGGGCGCTGCGAGGGGCCTCCACCTGTTACAAACTGACGGTTACCCCCTCCTTCCTCCTCCTCCCTCCTAGTCCCACCCCCAACAAAAGCAATGTTCGCAGGTGTCGTAATTACCCCTGTCTTTAAATCTTTCGGTTACCCTCACACCACAAAATGGCTGCCAGCCTCCATTTTGGGCACCCTTCATCCCACCCCCGCCCTTCACGTGTCATGGTAACACTTTCACCCTCATTTTCTTCTACCCCCTCCACCCTAAACTTTGGAATGGGGTAAGATGGCGTGGGTAAATGTGAAATTAAATAATTGCAAAAAATAGAGATTTTTGGCTAGTACAGTGGTACCTCCCTTACCGGACACTCCCGAATAACGGAAACCTCTAAATAATGGACGTTTTTACCAGTCC
>JAQGBW010005665.1:0-11676 GCA_034698625.1 Julus scanicus
ACCAATTTAAAATGGTAGAAACCAATAAAACCAATAGGATTTCTTTATTGTTTTCTATGGAATTTTTGACCAGGGAGCATAACTCTAAATGTATGCAAATATGCAACGGTAAGACATGCCGCATGATTAACCCTACCCAAATACCTCATTCACTTGCTGCACAAGGTGCTAACCTGGTGCAGTGCTTACACGCTATTCAATTTTGAAAATCGTTTGTTAAATTTTCTATATAAGATTCCAAATTTTATCACCCGCCTCACCTCGCAGTTTTTAGTGATAAGATCGAAAGTAAAAAAACCAATATGGAATTAATTCACATGTGGACTATAAAGAATACGATGAAAAAGCTGGTGCCAGAAATCAGCTGATAAGGCTTCATGTTCACGAGGCGAAACCTAATACAATTGCTCACTGTCATGATCGCCGATGCCGGCGGTCGAGTGGATTACGTGCTTGTCTCTCGATCCTAAGATGCTGGGTTCGCTCCCAGGTCGAGGTCGGTGGGAATTTTACGGATAAGAGAAATTCCCTAAGTGGCGGCTCTTTCGGATGATTTTAAACCGAGGTCCGGTGTTGATTGTAGCCCTTTAAAGACCCCTCGAGAGGGGGTGGAAGTCCCCCCTCGTAGGCTTAAATTCCCAGGTAGGTGTTAAAGGCTCTCATCTCTTGGGGTTGGTGTTTAGCCGTAGTTGCAAAAATAGGCCAACGTTAAAAATTAACAAACAAACAAACTGTCATGATCCCTTTAAGCTCTAGCTAACCCTAAGCCGAAACAGAATTAAAATTTTCTTCTTTTGTATTATTGAATATTCCAGAATCGCACGGAAATTACCCCCATTTGTACAGAGTTCGGTATATTAGTTAATTACTGTCATGTGACTGCCGTGTTTCTTAGCTTAGTATCTGGGACTATAAATATAAAATTAATTATGTCAAAATCAGTGTTTACAGTGAGCCAAAACATTTTACAGCATTTGGATTATATATTACATGTTTTAGTTCTAATTTGGGATGAAGCCAGCAAAAAATTTATCATGGAGTTCACATTTCCATCTCCAGTATTGGCAGTCAGACTACGGCGTGACAAGTAAGTATGACAATTAAACATGTTGGTAACTGATGTAACACATCAGTAGTCGACCAATTTTTAGGATAAACGAATATTCACTAATATTTGAGCCTGCGTACATATCACTCAGTCTTATTGTATTTGGTAAATGTATGATAGCATAGCCATAACATTTAAAATATTGAAATTATAATTTTTAATTTTTAATGCATTTTATTGTAGATTAATTGTGGCTCTACTCAACCAAATTCATGTATTTTCCTTTCCGAATAACCCTTCAAAACTGTTTACATTTGGTACTGCAAATAATCCCAGAGGTAATGGCATTGTTTAATTCACGTGCGATTTTTGTCAAGAAATAATTAAATTAATTTGAATTCATTGTAATTATTAGGATTATGCGAAGTGAGTTCGTTAACTAGTTCGGAAAAACAACTTCTCGTATTTCCTGGCCGTAAACAAGGCAGTGTTCAGTTAGTGGTAAGTAAATGTATCGGTTTTGAATTCACAATGGAAATAAAAAGCTTAAGTGTTACACAATGTCTAAAATAGTACTATTTTGTTTGGTTACAGGATCTTGCAACAACTGAACCTGCAACGTCAAGTGCCCCATTTACCATAGCTGCACATGAAAGTGACCTGGCATGCATTACTTTAAATCAGCAGGGCACATTAATCGCCACAGCTTCGGGAAAGGTACGTTATATTCGATCTTTGCATTTTGGGGCTACGACAAGAAGTTTCTTTGACACTTCCTCATCAAAACTTTAAAATGGTTTAATTTGTATTCCAGGGTACTCTGCTTCGTGTTTATGACACAGCTAGCAAGGAAAAAATGGTAGAAATTCGCAGGGGATCAGATTCTGCTACAATATATTGGTTGGTACTTGTGATTGTAATATTGTGATCGCTATCCTCGATTTATCTGATATGTACTGCTAACGTTCTAGTCATTTTGCTTTTCAGCATAAACTTTAGTCCAGATTCTGATTTCTTGTGTTGTTCGAGCGATAAGGGCACCGTTCATATATTCGCTTTGAAGGATCCGAGTCTCAACAAAAAGTCTTCGTACGTGACATCTTAGTTTTTAAATAAGTTTTATTCTTACTTGCTATCTAATATTACTTTACGTTACTCTTTACTTAGGTTTTCCGGATTAACAATGATAAAATATCTTGAGACACAAAGGGGCCTTGCCAATTTCACTGTTGCACCTGAATGTGCTTGCATTTGTGCTTTTGGTTCTAAATCTTCTGTGATTGGTAAATTTCTTAAAATACGGAGTTGTTTTGTATAGTCTGTGGTTAAAAAAAGAGTAGAAATAATGAGTTATTGGAATATCATAATATCGAAGACAGTCTTATCACGAAATTATTTTACCAGAAATTTTCTGCTGATGCTAATTTTAAAATACCATATTGATTATACAAAAGCAATGACAAATATTTCCACATCTGTGATTTCAGCAAAAGAAAGTAAACATTGTTTTTTTCGGTACAGCGGTTTGCGTGGATGGCACATACCATAAATATGTATTCAACACTGACAGAAATTGCAATCGGGAAGCATTTGACGTATTCTTAGATGCGTGTGATGATGATGACTTTTAAATATTATTGTTGCACCTTACAATTTTTTTAATAAAAAATGTTAAAACTTAAAATGACTTACCCCTTGGGTCGAATTTGAAATTCCTATGATTTTTCAGTTGATTGTAACCTTTTGTATAAAATGTCGGCCAATTTCTCCGGCGTAGGGGCAGATGGAATATTTTTCCTGAAAATGTATCAAACTATTTTAGTTGTTGTTTCAAAGATGTGGAATTTATCAGAAATCACCTGCTTAAGCAATACGTAAATTCCACTATGACATTAAAATTTTACCTATTACATGCATATGTTAATACGATAACAAAACACACAAAGAGGAGTACAACATTGACCATCAGAAACACCAACAGTAGAGTTCTCATTTCATTGTGGCAGTCTTCTAAATTTTGAGTTGGTGGCCCTAACAAAGAGAATGTTTTTATTATAGTTGATAACCAAGATAGGTGGGGTAGTGGTATCGGCTTTTCATTTGGTAGACCTGGGTTCAATTCCCGGATCAGCTACCATGACTGGGGAAAAGGTGCAAATTTGGGTAGTGAAGGATGAAGGCAAGGGTGCAAATTTGGGTAGTGGAGGATGAGGGGGGAAGGAGCGCAATTTGGGTAGTGGAGGAAGGGCGCAATGTGAGTAGTGGAGGAAGGGGAAGGCCGCAAACTTGGGTAGTTACGGATAGGGGGCTGCAAATTTATGTAATGGGGGAAGAGCGCAAATTTGGGTACTGATGAATGGGGTAAAGGGGGCAAATTTGGGTAGGAAAGGATGGGGAGAAAGGGCGCAAGTTCTTTGAATAAATGTTACACAACGTTTTTTGAGTATTTTTTTGAAAATTTCACTTTTTGAGTATTTTTTTTTAAAATTTGAGTATTTTTTTCGGCATGGAACGCATTATCGTATTTTACATCAATTTATATGGTAAAAATTGCTTAACGAGCTTTTACGAGTAAGACTCTGGAACGAATTATACTCGTTATGCGAGGTTCCACGTGTACTCAATTAATTTAACCTGGATAGGTGAGATTTAAAATACTCAGTTTGTTGTTAATCTACTATGAAGATGTGAATACTATGTGCACTAAAACAACTTGCTTACCAACATATTTTTCGCAGCCAATTCCTTCCCAAAATTGTGTACATTGGCATTCATATGTAGCATTTCTTGACTCCAGATTTGTTGTAGTTTTCACCATCTGCACATCAATATTATTATAAGTGGATTGAATTATAAAATGTCACTAGGTTAAAATAAATAATAGCAGTAGTTTGGGAACTTACCACACAGCTGCCCCCATTTAAGCACTCAGTTTGACAGCCAAATGAGTCCAGCATCATAACTGCTGTCATCGGTAGTCCATAAATGCACAATAGAAATACCCAAAAAGGCAAATACTGCATTTATATGCCTTTTTTAGTTTCTTTCAAAGCATTTGAAGTGCTCTGATACATTATCCTAAATCAATTCTAAATTGAGAAATGATTTCAAAAAAATTCCTGGGGCATGTGCACGCTCATGTGCACGAAACGTGCATATGCAGAAAGCTACATGAACTTTGCAAACTAATAAAAATACCTATCATAAAAGAAAATAATGAAATTAATTCCGCGAGTTATCTCACATCTCGTGTTCCAAAAAATTTCCCAAACTTAGGTTGCGTTTCCACGCAAGATTAACTATCGTGAAAACTGTCGCCCTGGCCTCTATGGAATCGCCTCTCTGATAGCAGCTTTGCAAAATAAAAACAAAGTTCGAATTTTGAGAACAGCTGTCGAGAGCTAGGCCAAAAATTTAGCATACTTCCACATTATGGAAACACTTTCCCCATGCAGTTTGGGTTTTTTAATGTTTAAAGTCTAGTTTGGGAAATTTTATGAAATTTTACGAAATGTGACGAGTAACTCGCGAGAGTTAACCTCACGTGGAAACGCAGCCTTAGCTATAAGCATTCAAAATCCCCAAACATAAGCATCTCGCTAGCTGCTCTCAAAATGTGATCATGGTTAGTATTTTGCAAGCTGCTATCATAGAGGTCAGAGCTCGCGTGTCCACTAGCGATAGAATTCAAGAAAGACAGCTTTCGAACAGTAGCACATGTATTTTTGCAAGACCTACATTCAGAACTGCTATCGAGAGCTTTTCTCATGTGGAAAGGCACCTTTAGTAAAGCCAACCTGATGAACCTGATGAATAACCAAAAACATACCACAGTTAGAATTAAAGAAGCAGAAAAAGCTAATTCATTAAGAACTTACAAATTTGTCCTTAAACCAGCTTTGGATCATCAAATTAGGGAACTGCTAATCAGGAACATGCGACTTGTCTAACATAAACTCTTACAAAAACAAACTCCCCAAACTTTGGACGTCTACCAAATGATTTGGCGGCGATGTAGTGACCACAACTTTAAATTTTGCACCCATTTGGATAATACAGGGACAATCCTTTACTCCCGAGTATTTTAAACACAAGTTTACATATATAAAGATATACGTTGGATCGGACAGATAAATCAAAATTTATTAACAATATACATAAAAACACACATATCCTAATATCGATATTTGGTGGAGTAATCCTTGGGTGACACCACCAAACCTCTTCCTTTGCGCGCACCTCTGTATACAGTTTCCACAATGTCAATCATTTCCTGTTTATCCTCCAACGCCCAATTGATTTTATTGTTATTACCAGTGCCTAAATCAATCATGATATGCTTGTTGCGAAAGAAGAACATAACCGTGCACGGATCGTACAACTCGTACATTTTGTTAAAGTCTGGCACTTTGGTAATGTCTACCAAATAAATTACGGCAAAGTTTTTTACTTTCTCCGCTATGCTGTACAATACCTCATCCATCTTCATGCAAGTCGGGTCCCAGTCGTGTCCAAAACGGATAACCTTGTAAAAAACGAGCACACAAAAATGATTAAAAGTGATTTTCGAGAAAAAAGCACTCCCGTTTTCTAATTAGGTACAAGTTGTATTTGCCTATTTTATTAAATATATATATAAAACTAACCACAACTCTATCCTCCTCTGATAGTATAGCCTGATCTGCTTGCCACCCATTGTGAAGATGCTGAAGCATGTACGACATGTTTAAAACTAGCTGCAAAAAACAATATTGTATTACCATCCTTACAATTTTACACAAAATCATACGACCTATTTTTCAAACTAGCTAGAACCCAAGAAAGTTCATAATGTTAGTAATTTCCAACCATCAAATCATTCTTTAATTAAATAGCATAGATCTGCATCACTCGACGAGGTTAGCTCTGCTCGTATTAGGCAAATAAAGTCGAACTACAAGGCCAAAGTAATGAGACATGCGTTATGAGTGACCACTAAGCGCAAATGTATTATGGGACTCAACCCACCTAGCAATTTAGAATATAGTTTTTGTTTGTTAATTTATAATAGATACGAAAAGAGGAAGGTGCACGGTTGCAGGAACCTGTGGATCACCTGTGGAAAATCGTGAAAACCAGTCATGATAGCAGATTGGGGAATTGAACCTAGGTGTCCCAAATGAATGGTCGTTAGTGTTACCAGTAAGGCAGTACCCCACCTAGTTCGGTGTTATGAGTGACCATATTTGCTAATTTTTACATGACCAACCTGGGACCTATTCTGTGAACCCAGCAGAAAATCAACTGCACATTATTCAAATTAACTGCAGTATTTTTGCAGTAAAGTGCAGTTAATGGAATAATTTAAAACTGTAAATATTTTGCAATTATGAATGGTAGAAAAACTGCATTTTTATGCAGTAATACTGGTGTAAAAGTGCAGTTCCAAATGGCAGAAAAATTGCAGTCTTTTAATTTCATTAAACACTAGAAAAACTGAAGTTGATGTGCAGAAATGCAGTAAATGTGAAGTAAGAAACTGTAGTTTTTGGGAATAACTGCAATTTTACGGCACATTTTCTGCTGGGACTATAGAGACAGGTATTTTCGACAGGTATATTTCAAAATATCCATAGGTATACTGTGGGAGTTTCAAAACGGTAGAAGCTTTTTACAATTTATAAAATTTGCTATTAGATAAAACCATTCCTTAAAACACTGATGGTGGTACGCATTGACAATTTTAGCATATTTTTATAGTGTCACAGCTAGGTCGATTAGTCACACATACGTCCCAAAAACCATTAAACTACAATGCTAAACAAACTAAGCTAACAACTAATTGCAGGTAATTATATTTACAATATAGATATTTGTTATCGATAATACACGGGCATGTCAATAAAGTAGAATATTCCATTCGGTTTTCTAATGCTCACCTCATATATATGTACGATTCTATAAGCTTCAAATACATACTTTATAGGAAATATATCAAGTAAACTACTTATATAAACTCACTATAATCACATTCTTACATTCAAGAAGTTATTTGATTATCGAGAATGCTAAATTTACTCAATTCCTTTACGGTGACAATATTTCAAAACTATCGTTTCAACACGATAAATGGCAACTACTCATTTAAATACTCACATGTAATACCCAAAATGAATCCGGGAGACTATATTAGTCCAGGAGGAAATATAACTGCAATATAAATTGTTTACTTGATTGAAACGTTTTAAGAAGAAAATTCCAAAAACGCATGAAATTCGTTTGAACAGACGCTCGGACGTTAAACTGGGGCTTTCAGCTTGTTAAAAGCATTTCATAAGGCGCTTTTTCTAATGGACAGTTTCGTTCATGGCGAAAATTGAGAATTTAATAACTTGATTTCAACAGCTGAAAAGCTTGTTGTATAACTTAATCACCTCTTCTATTTGGATGTACTGCTGAAATGTGAGTTAATATAGCTGTAATAATATTGATGACATAGTAATTGATTGAATATTTAATTGAAATATGAAAACTACGCGTTCAATTTGTCAAGGTCGTTGCCAAGGTTCAGTAACCTTTGCTCTTTCTTTCCATTTATTATCAAGATCTTGTACTTAATTTTAGTTACGTTTATTTAAATTACCATCGACAAAGTTCAAGTTTCTAGGATTTCGTAATCATGAAAACATGAATGTTGTACTTATTTAGCGAAATACACGCACATTCCAATTTGATCACGACCAAGAAAAATATGAAAATAATACTGAAATAATCTATATTTTTCCAATTACTGTTGGGCATACTACGCACTGTAGCATTGCTAAATATTTCTGCCCATATTTTAAATTTAAGCAATGGTTATATATCATAAAAATCCATTTAATAATCTTGCATATCTCACATCGATCATGATATTACATAAGATATTCGTTAAAAGTTAATATTTTAATTTAATTGAACCATTGCCCCATAATTTACAGACAACGTTTGATATTATTCTGAAATATGCACAAATTATATTTTATATTTTTGACAATTCTGTTGTCAACCCTTCACCGGGTTAGTATAAGACAACATTATCTCACACGTAACAACCCCAGAGTTGATGACTTCGATCCAGTCATACCTCGCCTCCTTGGTTAACCAGGAACATGACACCCTTCATGCCCTCTGGCATGCGAGAGGCACAGTCCTTCGCGTCCCCGGTCTTGGTCCTCCAAACGTGGTAACCACAGATTCCCACGAACACCGACATCACGGAGGCGTCTCCAAAAATAAAATTCCATCAGCATTTCCTGGGATTTCTCGGTTCTCCGACCCTTCCGAATCCTGGGATTGGCTGGAATGAACTTAAGTAATAATTACCGGATGGGACAAGCAGAAGAATAGAATTTTTGAAGATCATCGATACAAACACAACTATTGAAGCGATCAGTCTCACCACATGCAGTAGCTCGAATCGCATGAACTTCAGACCGAGCTGCATCTCAAGTCCCAGATGCATAACACAGCTGCACAGAAAGAATACCAAGACGAGCTTAAGATAGCTAAATGTAAGACTCACGAACTGTGGTATGGGCCATAGTCTCAAATTTGGCTGTCTTGAGCTCGTCTTGGCAACTTTTCTGTACAGCTGTAGTATATGCATCTGTCGCTTGAGATGCAGCTCTTGCGATTTGAGCAACTGTGGTATGGAGATTAGATTTACGATCTTAAGTCCGTAAAGACCTGGGAAATTGTGGTTCTCACATAAAACTGTTCTGTTAATTCATTGTCAGTGATAAGTGTTACATCATGACCCATATGAAAAAGTTTCTGCACATTCTGCAGAAATAAGTGTGCAGAAAATCATGTGGAATTCTGCAGAGATTTGAGACCTTTTTATGCAGAAAAAAATTTTGCATAACATTTTCTGCAGAACATTTCATGCAGTAAGCATAATGCAAAAAGCATTGTGCAGAACATTTTTAATGCAGAAAATGGTATGCATAAATATTTCTGCACAAAATGTTATGCATAAATATTTCTGCATACCCATACAAAAAAAAACGGTTCACAGATGGAATCGAACCTAGGAACTTGCAAACACCAGACTAACGCTTTTACCCATTCGGCCACCTGTACTGCTTGAAAGTGAAGCATTATAAAAGGGAGTTAAGGTAATAGTGGAACCTGTTCGTAAATGGAAAAGTTCGTAATTTGAATTAATTTTCTCCATTGCAATCAATGTAAATTAAAACAATGCGTTCTCTGTCCAATTTTTTTTTGCAGAATTCTGTGGTGTGCAAATATTTTATGCAGAATTTTTTTGGGGTTTTTCACATGGGGAGCTTTCATTCATCCTTATCATACAATGTTAACTTATTTTTAAGCCTTTTGATTGCAGATAATATCTACAAAACCACCTGTCAAATAAGGTGATATTACAATGCAAGATGTCATCTTCCACTAGACCACAGGTTATACAGCTCTACAAACACGTATGCACTATTTACATGTATGCAGTTTTAACTTCCGAGAAAATTGTTTTTCAACAAAATTAAATGGTCCCATTTTCATTTTCAGCTGCTGCATTTAGGAAAAGAATACCCAAAGGGCTATGATTATTTCCGGATGAAACTGAAGAATGCCTTCGTTAAAAACAAGAACGTGAGTGACCCAGAGGAAATTAAAATGCTGCTTGCACGAGGGGATTATATTATCAAAGAGTTAGAAGCCTTATACATGCTTCGCAAGTACAGGACATTGAAACGAAGATATTATAATGAATAAATTATTTTGAATATGCAGATCGATACCCAAAGAGTTCAAGATTTTTGATTTTGTGGTTACTTCAGGATCAAATTCATTTCATATACACCCATACCTCGTTTTACGGCCTAGATACGTTCCAGAAAAGTAGGCCGTATAGCGAAAAGCCGTATAATGAATCAATTATTACCAAAGGAACCCGTGCAATTCAATTAGATCCGTTCCAATTTTTTACAAAATAATATTTTTTTTTAGTATATAAGGCATTTTATTGTTTTCATTTTCTATGAAAATGCTTACTTGAAAATAAAAGTACAAAACAATGTACTAATAATAAACGTTAATTTAGAAAAAAAAATCATATGCACATATGCATGTACACATACTATATTGAAAAACATGCAGTGGCGGCTCGTCCATAGGCACTGTGGAACTGCAGCACCCCCAATCACTGGAGATCATCAATAACATTTAATATAACGAGTGTTTTCTTCTTTAATTCTTTTTAATTTCATTTATTCTTAATCTATTGTATATTAATTTATTTAATTAACGCTTTAGTCATCCCCCAGTTAATGAAAAAAAGGTTTTAAAAAAAATGTATTCAACTGTGCATTTCACAGTTCCAGTGGCGAGGTGTTTGACTGCACGCATAACGGCCGTATAACGAAACATTTTTGGCCGGATATCGAAAACGTACCATAATTAAAAAAGGCCGTTATAGCGAAAGGCCGTATAAAGAGCGGCCGTATATCGAGGTATGGGTGTATTTGTTGCATTTAATTAGAAGTAGATTTCAATTGTACCTAACAGTAACCGGTGTTTAGACAGAATTTTTTACATTTATGAAATAAGGGATTCCATTAGGAATCGTAAGACAATTATTTTTAAAAAATGAAGAAACAAATTAATACCAAATGCAAACTACTTCGAGTTAAAAAAAATTAAAATTCTATTGAAGATAATGGAGTAAATTTTTCAGTGTATATCATGTATTATGGATATAAATCATGGATGCGGATTATATGAAAAATATAACTGCAAAGCAGATGTTTGACTTAGCCTTGCACATATTTTACCATAACTACCATAGCAATACAAAATTATGTGAAACAGGCATAAATATGCAAGAATAAAAAATGGGTAGTAATTGCAGGATAAAAAGAAAAATAATAATAAAAGGATAGATTGAGTGTAACTTGTAAAACTAAAGACTCTTTCGACATTTTCATTACTGTGTATTTTTGTAATATTCTGAATTTGTTCTCCTAAATTACTCCACAATTGCCAATTCTAATTTTGTATATCATAACTGTAATAAACTATTCCTCTGTTTTTAATTGCATAAAACTATTTTTTACTGTACTCCTTGTGATTTCACAGTCAGTGTCCCCACCTCTGTGTGGGACACTCCGGCTCACCCTCAGCCACCTTCTAACGGGAACACCCCATCCTGTCTGCGCTACATGCGCTGCAACTTCAACCGTGGCACATCTTTTAGTCGACTGCTGACGCTACGATGCTCTGCGGCGTACCGCCCTCCGTACCGATTTTGTGCCGCTACAACTCTCCCTTATTTTGGGAGAACAGATTCGTCCCTTTTTCTTGCATACTCCATTATCTATCCCTTAGCCGTCTACTGTCTGCACTTTAACCCTATGTCACCATCCTCATACCGTTACCTGTTAACCCTTTTCTAATCGTTTGTTTTTTCCTGTCCTATGATCATTTGGCTGGGTCACCTGTAATTGCTAACTTAATTCTCCTCGGTTGGTGGGAATTTTTACGGATGGGAGAAATTCCCAAAGTGGCGGCTCTTTGGGATGAGAGTTTAAACCGAGGTCCCGTGTTGATTGTTGCACGTTAAAGACCCCTCGAGTGGGGGTGGAAGTCCCCCC
>JAQGBW010005666.1:0-11676 GCA_034698625.1 Julus scanicus
CGTGCCACAATTAAAAAAGGCCGTTATAGCGAAAGGCCGTATAAAGAGCGGCCGTATATCGAGGTATGGGTGTATATTGTTTGTGTTGTAATGTAATATTGGCATCAGGGAAGGGCTTCATTATATTTTCTGTAAGTGGAAATGCTGAATCTGCTAAAATGACTGGCTGAACGAAGAGCCCTGCAATATTCTTCACAGATTGCTGCAAAAATAGATTATTAGCATAAGATATTGGCAAGCTGGATCTATGGAATACATTGACATTATTATTTCTTCCTGGAGATCCAACATTAACATACGTGAAGCAGTATTTGTGGTCACACATTGCCAGTAGGATGATGCTGTAAAAACTTTTGTAATTAAAATAATCACATGCAAGTTCTTTTGGGGGCCCTACTGCGATATGGCAACCGTCCAGCGCTTCAAAAGCATGAGAAAATTGCCAGTTGTTCATAAAACCGTCCGTAAAAGAGATTTCGGCAAACCTACAAACTCAAGCATGAGTTGTGTAACCATTGCTGAACAAAAATGATGCAGCTCTCTATCTAGGGAAGTTTTTCCAACCCTAAACAAGTTGGATACAGTCCGTAGCTCCGCTGATGAGGACAACATTTACAAGCTCATTGCCACACGCTTGTCTAATGCGATGCATTTTCTAAATGTTGTATCCTGTCTTCCAAGTGTCTCTTCAAATTAGGCACACAAAACTCTAAAGCATGACTTTGACGTTCTAGTTTCAAAATAGAAAGAAAATATTAGAAGCAGAAAGATTGTACAAATTGTTATGAAACAAGTAATGTAATTACAAGAATCTAAAAATAATCGGCATCACTACCTAATTTTGCTTTCCATTCTGCCTCTCCCATGTTTTTAACGATTTGGTGCCACCATGCACCACTTTTTTCCGTACTCACAGCTGACAGTGGTTGGTTTTCAATTCCTTAATGTCTGCAATCAGTTGCGAGTTTTGCAACATCTGTAATTGCAGTCGTTTCAGTGTGATGTTACCATTCTTAATTAATACATTAGTTTGCTGGAGAGATGTCTGCAATTGAGCCGCTTGACCTTGAAAAAACAAATGAGCCATACGAATGAACTTCCTTTTGGCATCTATATGACAAATTTGCGCCATACCTGAAATAAAGAAGAGCAAATGTCACGTTCTAAACAATTAGTATGTTCTTGATCAGGCAATGTACAAAGACGAAATACCACTTTCAATACAACTTTTTAACGTTATATACAAATGGTATTGAAAGTGGTATTTTGTTTTTACACATTGCATGTTCAATAACGTTTATTAAGACATGTTGTAATATGAAATACTAACTTTTTACCCAATTTTCAAGCGTCGGCAAAAACAAATTTCTCTAGACAGCTTTTTAGTAAAAAGCAAAAAAGGAATAAGGGATGTTACCAATGAAAGAGGTAGATTAATCGCACTCCAAGCACATTACAAGTTTATTTAAAGTTGTTGATCTGGCAATGTACAAAAACGAAAAACCACTTTAAATACACCTTTTTAACATTATATATACAATTGGTATTGAAAGTGTTATATCGTTTTTGCACACTGCAGGTTCAATAATGTTTATTAAACTTGCAATTATGTGCTTGATCTGGCAATGTACATAAACAAAATACCACTTTCAATACAACTTTTTAACGTTATATATACATTTGCGACGAGAAGGAGGATGGTTATCTCTTACCTCACTAATGGCGCCCTCCGCCGCTCGACGAGACCGGGTCATAGGCGGCTCGACGAAATTCCGTTGAGCCTCCTCCGAACGACCTGCCTCGCCCTCGAGATGCTCTCTCGTTTTCCTAATCACTGTTCATCATTTCTGATCTTCGGTGAGTTGCACGGTACTAACCTGACTTTATTTCTTCCCGTTCTCCATGGTATCAATGGCCTGCTTGCCTGAGAGTCCCACGCCTCAGACGTCCTTGATTGATCTGTGAAGGAAAATTTCCGAACGGGTCTCCCCAGAATCACAATGCCACACTTGCCTTTTTTATGTGTAAGCCTCGTTTAATAAAAATCATTGATTTACAACTCTATGCCGGTCTCGTCATCTACGGCTTTCAACGCCTTAATAATCCCATTGTATTCGGAATCCTGCACCTGCAATTCACGAAACTCGGCGGCCGTCAACGGCATTTCATCCACCAAAAAATGGTGGATCACGACCACCGGTTCTTCTACATCACTTGCCCTGGACAACATGTCGGCCAGCACATTTAACCGCCCCGGTATGTACTGGACATCGAACACGAATTGTTGCATGTCCATCACCCATCGAGCCAACCGACCACGTGGCTCCTTGATCGCCAAGATATTCCGTAAAGGTGCATGGTCCATATGCACTACAAATGTACCCCCTGAACCGCTTGACTGCCCATAGTACCAATTTGGATCTCTTTTTTGTCTTTTTGAATTTGTTCCGCACATGATGAGTGCGTGTATTCTGAATAGGGCATGCGAGAGTTCCATTATTTTCAATTTTTCAAAAAGAGAAAAAGGAACAAAAACGAGTTCAGTTTAAAATTAACAGTTGTTCTGCAAGGATCGTTTTTTCTGAAAGAAGGGAAAATAAAGATCAATTTAAGTAAACATTTTTCTGAAACAATGGAAAGTTGTGAATGCCATCAATCTGTGTGTATGAGAAAAAGAATTGAGTGTTTCATCTGAGAAATTATTAAAAAGGACGTCCTGACAGACATTTACTAAGGTACAAAGAATTTAAGAATCAAGGTTTTCTGATACTCAAATCCTCAAACTCTACAGCATCGAGTCCATCACTGACGGGTAGTCAGTGACGCAGGGCTGAAAAATAACATCTGGAGGTTCTACCGAGATTTGTTTGTGGATTTGTGACAGTGAACAAGTTAAAGATGGACAAGGTCAAGCGTGTACGAGCTTCCACAAGGGCCATATTGACTCGGACCACTAATGATCTACGTACGGAGTTGGACAAAATTAATCCAGACAAGATTGTGATTAAGTTACGGATCCAGAAATCACGTGAGTTGCTTGAAAAAGTGACTGAGATGAACACTTTCATTGGAGACTAGATTTTGGACAATGATGATACAGAAGGAAGTTATGAAGATGAACAAGCGGCATGCGAAGATTGAGTGCAGCGTTACGGTCCCAAAGCCCCGACCCAAGTATCCAGTCATCTGCGAGCATTGCTACAAGTGAGAAAAAACGAAACTTTAAACTTCCTAAGATTGAGTTGAATAAATTTACCGGTGAACTGTTAGAATGGTTAGAATGGTGGGCACAATTCTCCAAAATTCATGAGGACGAGTCGCTCCACGAGACGGACAAGTTTCAGTATCTCAGCCAAGCTATGGTGGTAGGAACTCGCGCATGCAAGTTGGTGGAAGGATATCTACAATCTGCAGCTAACTATCCGAAAGTTATTGCTGCGCTCCAAGACAGATTTGGGGATAAAGTCATCCTGTCCGAAGTTTATGTGCGACAGTTGCTTAAGATAGTGATGGTCAATCGCGGCAACGGAGAAAATGTGGAGCTTGCCGTGTTGTATGATGACCTCGAGTCTCATCTGAGGGCTTTAGAAACATTAGGAGTTTCCGCAGAGGACAGTGCCATTCTCTTATACCCTCTTGTGGAATCAAGTTTGCCCAATGATTTAGTGAAAATCTGGCAACGAAGTCCGAATTCTGGATACGACGGTGCCACGCAGAAGCAGCCAAACGAGAGGTTAGGGGCGCTCATGAAGTTTTTGAGTATTGAAGTCAAAGGAGAGGAGCGGTTAACTTACGTACATGCAGGATTAGATGAGCCAAGCCACTAGAAACAAGGGTCCAGTAAACCTCACAAGAAACAAGAGGATCTCCCAACCGTCTCTAGTTTGTACGTGGGAGATAAAGAAATTTGCGTGTTTTGTCAAAAGACAAGTCTTGGAAGTGCCGCATGTTTTCAGGCTAAGAATATGACGTTGGAGGGGAGAAGAGCAAGAGTACGTGATAATCGTGCCTGTTTTGCGTGTCTGAAGAGAGGACACAATGCACGTCGATGTCGGTCTTCTCTACAATGTTCCAATTGCGGTCGTAAACATTTTCTGGTGATGTGTCCTGGAACGTCTGATCAGCAAGATACTGTCGTCGAGTCAAAGGAAGTCAAAGTCACCACCACCAATACCAGTGGCATATCCAGTGGGGTACAAGTGCTCATGAAGACTTTCAAAGTGTGGATCAAAAGCCCCGATGGGAAACTAAGGAAAGTTTGTTTACTTTTTCATGAGTGAAGCCAAAGAAGCTACATCAAAACGTCTGTTGTCGAAGACTTAAAATGTCCAGTGCTCGAACATTTTTCCCAACAGAACAATCTATTCGGCGGACATGTTACCAAGGTTCAAGACCGTAAATTACACCGTGTCATCATCAAAGGCCTCGATGATCGGTCCCAACATGTCATCGATCTTATAGGAGAAGACATCATTTGCACAAGTTGTCCGACTGTTCCCCAAGGACCGTGGATTTATGAACTGGCGAGACACAAAATTCAAATCTCGGATTTGGTCGATAACGGGTCGGACGACATTCACATTCTAATTAGAAGTGACAGAAGAGAAAGTCTCATGACTGGGAGAAGGCACAAATTGAGTGGTGGATTGGTGGCTGTGGAATCAGTGTTCGGTTGGACGTTAAGTGGATCAATATCGTCTCCCGTTAAAAGTTGTGCAACCATGGTCATCAACATGTTGACGACAGAAGAGAAAAGCCTGTCCAGCAGGCTTTCCGCAGGGCAACAGTCTCGTCCAGTTTCTCCTGTAAGCCCACCAGAAAGTGGTTATGGGCAAAAATACCTGGTTGTCAAACCTGGCCGGAATCCCAGTGAGTCTCTACTACTTCTCGTTTATCGTCTTTGAACGACTACTGTTGGAGTTCAAAGTCCAAATTGATTCTAGCCTTAGCCAAAAACTTCATTCTTTTCCAGAAGGATCATATCGCCCAAGAAGGCCGGAATGATGGTAATCTCCACTAATACCTCTCGGTGTAGAAGGCCTACCGTTACCTCTGCTAGAAATATATTTATTAGGCGCGGAGTCTGATCTGTTAATTTAATTGTCCGCACCTCCGACTGCATGTGCACCCCCTTGTCTTTGAGGAGCTTAAAGTGAGGTTTGCCTCCCATGTAGGAAGTAGCACCGCAATCCAGCAATGCATCCACTGGACACCCTTCGATGATCGCAGTCACCCGGTATAAACCTTCGTCTTCAGGCTCGCTCACACTGCAAATTTCTGAGCAGTCCGACGCCTGGTTCCACATGTGCAGCATGTTCATCTGCTGTAGTTTACCACACCCCTTTGGACAGGTATATATGTTGCACGCGGGCTCATTACAGACCTGGCAGCCTCTGGCTTGAGTCTGCTGCCAGCCCCGTATTCCTGGACCGTTTATGGGGTCACTGTTGGGCTGGGTACGAGCATCAGTGCGTCCCGTCTGAGCGCCCCGATATCGGCCACGATAGCCCCCTCTATAAAATGCCCGGTTATCCCCTGAACCGCGTGGGATTTGGCCCCCCGAGCTCCATCCTTCCTGCTGCTCGTGGCTGCTGGGGGATCCAGGTGCCAAATTTTCCGATCGAACAGTATACGTTCGTGGTACAAACAGATGTCACACATGTCGTCCGTGTCACGCGCATTTTTCTAGTGGAACCGCATACCAATGTCCGGGTGCAAGGAATTGTAGATCATTTGGATCTGTTGTGCCATCGTTGGTTCGTGCGACATTGACCGAATTAGCGTCAGCATACTATCAATAAATTGCGACGAGCGCTGATTTCTCGCCTGTTTGAACGCCGCAATGCGCGTGAGGATGTGGGAATCCGACTCCATGGATCCAAAACGACCTTTTAAGATTTGTATGGAATGATGATAAGAGCGTACCTTACCCCTATGGTTCTGCCACCAGTTGAAGGCCTCATCTTCAAACATCAAAAATAAAGTATCCCACCGCTGCTGATTCGTAATTTTCTCCATTTCACAAATAACGTATAATTTGTAAAACCAATTGTTAAAATTCCCCTTCCGTGCCTGTGAATTTGGAAACCTCCTTAAAAATCTTCTTGATCTCGTGCATCGGCCGGTATACGCCATTGCTTGCGTCATCCGACCGCACTGCTACTTGCATCTGTTGCTGCCCTAGTCGTCTCTCGACCGAGAAAAATCTCGTGCTGTTATGTCTGCCTGAGTGGAGTATGGGTTTCGAGCTGTAATCCGCCATTTCAACCGGCCCTCTGCAGGATCGGTCAGGTATGGTGAAAGTGTGGTCCCCCACCAGTTGCCGAAAGGCCCATGACTTCCATGACGAACGGGTTTTGATCATGCCTTGGTCGGTCATGTTGTACCGGGTGTTCCTGTTCGGGAATCCCTAAGCCCCACAACTCGTCGCGCGTTGTTGTGGTGAATGCTCGCCCTGACTCGACCGGACATAGAGTAGACTGTAGGGTGGCGGCTAACGCCTTCTCCACTTTCTGTTATCATACCCTGCTCTCTGCCAGTAGTTCCCGCAGTGTAGGCTCCTCTGTACTAGATCCCGCTCGGATGGACGAAACTTCGGGGGCTTCGTCCGGTTCCTGGACCATGTACCTCACTGTATTAGTCTGCTGCTCCGGCCCATTCTGGTTGCTTAACGGTACCCTCTCTTTGAAATGACCATAGTCAATACGCAGGGTCCCTGTGCCTTGTGCCGAGCCATGCACGGCCCCGGGGTGCTCATCCCATATGGATGCTTACCCAGCCTGCCAACGGTGTGGTCAGCAGTCACCATGCTGCTCCCTGGTTAACCCAGAGACACAGATGGAAGCTGTGACGGTTCGTGAACCGACGTTGGGCGCCAGTTGCGACGAGAAGGAGGATGGTTATCTCCTACCTCACTAATGGCGCGCTCCGCCTCCGCCGCTCGACGAGACAGGGTCACAGGCGGCTTGACGAAATTCCGTTGAGCCTCCTCCGAACGATTCGCCTCGCACTCGAGATGCTGTGTCTCGTTTTCCTCATCACTGTTCATCATTTCTGATCTTCGGTGAGCTGCACGGTACTAACCTGACTTCTTCTTTCTTCCCGCTCTCCAGGGTATCAATGGCCTGCTCGCCGGATAGTTCCACGCCTCAGACGTCCTTGATTGATCTGTGAAGGAAAATTTCCGTACGAGTTTTCCCAGAATCACAACGCCACTTTTGCCTTTTTTATGTGTAAGCCTCGTTTAATAAAAATCATTGATTTACAACACAACGGTGCTGTCTTCCTTTTGTATACTAAGACCATAAACTTTGCAATAACAAACTTATATCACACGGCGCGAGCCTCGCTTAAGCCAGGGAAAAACTGCAAGACCCATTTAAGACGTACCTGGGTGTTAATCTCCTTGTCTCTAAGCTCCTGGAATCCCAACTGCCTTTTCCCTTGTCCACCCTTCTCTATATATAAGCTCTACACAGAGCCCCCATTCATGCACCCTTTTAGCATCTCCTTCTTTTTGACTTCCGACTTCCTCTCCGCATAGGGCCTTCATTCATTCATTCCCGCCAGATGTTCCTCATCTATATCCCCACTTGTATTGCTCAATGGCCCCTTGTAATTCCCCCTATCCCCTTTCACAATTGGTATTGAAAGTGGTATTTCGTTTTTTCACACTGCAAGTTCAATAACATTTATTAAACTTGCAATTATGTGCTTGATATGGCAATGAACATAAACGAAATACCACTTTTAATACAACTTTTTAACATTATAAATATGCAATTGGCATTGAAAGTGGTATTTCGTTTTAGATTCATTATTATTTTGTTCAAGTACATTTATTAAATTTGAAATGTGCAAAAACGGATTACAACTTTCAATTTATGATATGTACAACTTGTATTAAAAGTGGTATTCCACTTTAGCACATATTACACACATATAATGTTAAAAATACTAATACTCACTGTTGCTTATTGTTGATTATTTCCATATGTGATTAACATAGCAGATGATCCAAAATGTGCAAAAGGACCAGTTTTACCATCCCAATAAAATATAGGGAACTTTTTCAGAATAAATTCCTGGCATTACTGCACATGACGTCATTGACTAGGTTTTCTGCTCTTTTCTACATCAAACCGTGCTTGGGGAACATGGTCAAAGCAGACGAAAACCGGCTGGGTTGTGAAACTAGTTCAACTTGGATGTAACTGTCCCCATTCAACATTCAACTGCATCCTAATGGATGCACATCCAACCAAGTTAAAATGTGCAAGTAGGGACAGGGTATAATGGTGGCCCTTATAAGGGCCGTTTTGTCTTGTAGTTGATTGGTTTGATGTTCTGAGTCTCACCTTGCTTAAAGTGGTGGAAGTTAACAACTAAAATCTCCTTCACTCATTCACGTTTTGCCTACGTTTCGGCCTTACGTCGGAAGTCTGACGTCACTAGCAGACAACTACGGCACGATTCGAGTGAACGCAAGGCGACGCAAGTGGAATTATAATGGTTTCTAATTTGGACCAATGGGAAGAGACCTGAAAAAAAGAAGATGCTCTTCTCTTGCATTGTGGATACGGAGGTAAGTACATTTTATATTCAATAGATGGTGCTGCAAGCTGCCACAGAACGTGAATGTGTGTAGGGTGTTGCTGTGATTTTCAAGTTGTAAAGATGAAACGTAAGGCCGAAACGTAGCAAAAACGTGGATGTGTGAAGGAGCCTTTATTGATAACTTATCTTCACTTGTGATGTTCACTTTGTTTGGAGAAAGTGGGATCCTTCTTGATGTGGTAGAGAAGTGACCTGCCTATGTGGTCAGCAAGAATGGTTGTGAATAGTTGAAAAACCTCAATAACAGTAAACTATAACAGGTAGAAGTAGCTCCAGCAGTTAAGTGATGCCATCTAGAGAGCAGTTGGGGCAACTGCCCTGGTGGCACCATCTATTGCCTGTACTTGGCAACACGCGATGTCCTAAATTATTACAAAGTATAATATAAGAATCATTGATGCTATGCGTTATGTTTATTAACTCATTCTATTGACTATCCTTGACACTAATATTTTTTTATTAACCAAAAAAATACTTGCTTCCTTGAAACAGTTAATAATTGCAAATAACTATATATATAAAATTTGCCCATGACACAATTATATTTAGGTGTTTGCTTATTCCTGTATGTTTTTGTAAAATCACATGATATCAGACCAATGTTGATTGGCTAGATATATCCGAAAGACTACGTATATAATAAGCGCACATCGTACACTCTTATACTTTTTGTATTTCTAGAGTCATCTACCATGAAACAACCATTCACCACCAATGACTTGTTCATTTTTGTTGTGGACGTTGCAAAGAAAAAACTGCAAAGCGTTCACCCCTGCCACGATTGTGATTGGCAACAACAACTGTTAGATGCATTAGATGGCTCACAAGTATGGCCTCATTTCTGTTGCGACAATCCTGAACTGTATGAAAAAATCCGACATAATGAACTGATTGCATTGTTGGACCCGCTCGAGATACTGTAAAACTGCATTCCATTTGCGATGAACCTTTCCTGGTGTGTCGCCGAATTAAAGGACAAATGGACTGATTCGGCATGGACAACTTCAATTTATGATGCATGCAAAAAATAAAATGTTGAAATTTGAAACAAATGTCTTTGCTCTTTTTGCATTTTTTTTAGGATTTCTTGAAAATTTTTTAACTGAATGAAATGTTGTGGTGTTATCTTTAAACCACCATTGTGTTTAGTTTCATGATAGCAATAACATTAATTAACTTAATTTCATCAGTTACAATTTTGATTTTACTGAATATAGTTGAAATTGCGCAAAACTTTCAAAAAATTTCAACAAGGATAACCCTAAATAATTCTGGAAAATGTAACAGCTAAAGAACCGTTGATAAATTCAATTCCTTTTATTTGACAAATTAGCAAAAATAATCATCGTTCATTGCCATTGTTTCCATTTAGAAGTACCTTCAGGCTGACAGTAGCTGGACCCAGTGAAACAGGTAAAACAGCATTTGTAATACAACTTATATAGGACTCATTTAATGATTAACCCACCCCCAACTAATATCACATGGTATTATTCTGAGCCTCAACAATGGTTTGAAGTATTTAAAAACAAGATCAACTTTGTAAAAGAACCACCAAAAAATGTTTCATTTAATCCGGAATGTCAAAATTTGATCATTATCGACGACTTATTTCAAGAACTCAACAAGAAACTGGTACATCTATTCACTGCGGGTTTGCATCATAGAAACATTAGTATTATTTTCATAACTCAAAATTTTTTTCATAAAAGTCCTTATCAAAGAAATATTTCATTCAAAGCAGACTACGTTGTTTTTTTTAAAAAAAAAAAAACACGGGATAAATCGCAAATATTTTATTTGGCAAGACAAATGTATCCAGAAAATATAAACTTTCTTGTTGAAGCTTATAAAGATGCAACAAGGTTACCATACTTATATTTGTTAGTCGACCTTACACCACGAACAGACGAAAGATTTCGTGTTCAGAAAAAGATTTTTCTTGGCGAGTTCACTTGGTTTTATCAGCCAAGTAAATAAACAATGAAATTTTCAAAAAAAACAAAAGCAGACCATCATCTGGACCTAAACGACAAACGAAATTTAGGATTGCTAAAAGTTCTTTCTACTACTCGACCTTGCGACCACAAAACTGTATCAAACAGTTTGCATGATGATTGCATTAGATGCCTATCTGATTGCTCACATAATATCCTGAACGGAAATCTCAAATTATCTTCCAATGAAAAAAACATTTAAAATCATTTGCTAAAGTTCTAAGGCAATTGGCTAAAAAGGAACTGCCAATAAAAAACAAGAAAAAGATAATTGTTAAAAAAGGAGGTTTTTTTGGATTTTTGGTCAAACCTGTGCTGTCTCTACTTAAAGGATAACTCGGCGGATCTATGAGCTCAAAATAAAATGGCTCAAAAAATGTTACTTAAACAGGAGGATGTTTGGAGTTTCGACATAAGTGAACCTTTAGAAAAGCATAAGACAATCTATCCAACTTTGCAGAGACTGGAAGAATCAATCAAACAATTAATGGAAAATGATCAACTGAATGACTATGAAAAATCTAAACTCTTATCTCAACTTCAACAGAGAAACAAAGGAATTGCATCAACTCAAGAACAACCAAAAACTGTTCTAAACAATCTGCTAGCTCAACTTCAACCATCTGTTTTACCACAACCAGGAACGATTTCACACTAATCAAACGTCCTACTTCAAACTATTGTAAAACAGCAACCAACTATTCTTCTAGAAAATGTTTCGAGCATAAACAATGTTGCAAGTCAATTGCCTGTTAAAACTGTGGATGGTGAAATACTTATAAAGTCAGGAGTTAAACGGCTACCAAAATATTCTTAGAAATATTATGAGCCTTTAATGGAAAATGTTTTGCAAAATACATCAATGAAATAAGATTCACAAACTCGTGAAATTATTGTTGATCGGCAGCGCATTCCTAATTCAAATATTGTCGACCTAGTTGTTACTACGTTAAAAAAGTCGAAAAAAACAACCTAATGCTTTCCATCTGCAGTTTTTCTGCAGAATAAAAACTGCAGTTTGGCCGAAATCTATGCAAAAAAACTTAAGAAAAACTGAAGAATA